>VYZV01034898.1:5217-27246 GCA_013401275.1 Pandion haliaetus | reverse complement strand
TGTTTATTTCATTTTATTCAGGGAATAAGAAAAGACTTCCCATAAATGCTGTTGATGATGCTGGAGGATATCTTCTGTCCCAGATCTCCAACAACTTCATTACTTATGGACTGCTTCTTCCTCTAAAATTAGCCTTGGGAACTTCTGTTTTAGCACATCTGGAGAGGGAACCTATGTGTTTAATTTTGTTGCTGACAAGTAACACAAATGTGACCTTCCTCTAGAAACCTTCAAAGGCATCAACATTTCTGCACTAAATATATGTATGAGAAGTAGGTATTTAGAGGGGCTTCCTCTACTGTGCACCCAATAATAGTGCTTCATAGGTGTCTAAATTAAACAGACCTTTTCCCATCCAAGTATAAGATTATAGGATAAGCCAGGCCTCTGCCTTTCCCTACTTATTTCAGTGATAAATGTCTCTCTCTAATGTACCACCCACAGCAAAAACTGTAAACGTGCTTTCTTATTCTGTTCTAGATTTTTTAATTTCATGTTCTCCTCTCTGTTCTGCTTATAAAGGTCAGAGGAGCTGGCATACATTTTTATTTTTTTTTCTTTTTTTATATCTTTCTCTGGTTACTTGACTAATTCATACACTTCATGCTTGCATCCAGTTTTTCTATCTTCTAGTTTATTTCCTGTCTTGCCAACAGCATTTTATTTCTATGGAGCCATAAGCCAATGTAATGGTAGTTAATGCTGGGCTTAGCTTGCTTCTAACTCTACATGAAAAATGCTTCTTTCATCTCTCATTTAAATATTTTTTGTCCTCTGTTTTTAACAGTGGAATCTAACAGATTCAGTGTTGCTTCTCGTGACCCATGTGAAAAGGTATATTTTGTTGCTGGATAGCAGTTGACACTCAGTGCTTTTGGATTTATCCCCTCTGAAAGCTTTTCATTGTTCTGTTAGTTTTTTATTATCTTTTTTAGCCAGTACATTCTACATCATGATCTTTATGGTAAACAGTATCCTAGTAACAGAAGTAATTGGCTGGTGAACTCAGAAAAAATACTAGCTTGCATTGTATTTCCAGCAAAGAACAAGGCTGGAGAGAAGCTTACAAATATCTGATGGACACAGCCTGAAATTATGGAATGGGAAAGGTTGGAAACACTTGGCATTTAAAACATACACAAGATTTTTGTTTTAGAGTAAATTAAAGACACTGAAAGAGTAAAATACTATACAGGACTCAGTCTGTGTATCTTCTGTTAGTGAAGGATCTCACTCAGCAAAGTTCCTGAACACAGTGGGATGATGGAGACAGCTAAATTGCAAGCCTGTGTTCAAATGCCTTGTAGAACTAGGATCTTGCTGCTCCTATTCTTACTAGATATATACTTAGTCATGTGATAATACAGAATATTTAGAAACAAAATCCATTAAGGCTTTGCACCTAGCTTTATACCCAATACAATGCAGGCCAAACATTTTTAACTTAAGAAACAAACTCTAAGAAATGCTTAGCAGATGGAGCCCTAAAATAATTTTTCATGCATAATTCAGAGCAGTTTATTTGTTTGCTTGGCTAAGAAGTATTTCTGAAGATAAAAGAAGATGGAAAATGTATGATATGCATATAACAATGTAAACTTTTTAACATGGCAGGTAAACATTCACTAGATTAGAGATTAAATGTCACAATTTTTTTTCCGGAAGTCGAGCAGTATCCTTCAAGTCAAGTTCTTTCAACACAGTCATAATTGATGTTAACAGAAAATGTAAATTGGAAAAGATCTTAATTTACTGTTCGTAAAACTCTATTCTAATTGAAATATCTCACCCTAGTAAAATAATTACAATGTTGTCATACAAAATGATTAATATGACCTTAAAACCAAATTGCTTGACCTGTATAATGATGACACTTCTTTTAAATACTTTCAGTAGGATCTTTCTTCACATCATGGAGATGTGAGCATGGTAGAGACAAAAAGAACTGAAGGTCAGAGCCAAAAAACCAAGCAAACAAAGAAGCTTAGCCTTTAAAAAAGTGTTTTAAGTGAAACTTAAGTATTTAGCTGCAAAATTCTGATTGTTAAAATCTCCATTTGGGTACTGTTGAAAGCATTTAAGTTTCATACATGCCTCACTTTTTGAAAAAGATTTTAAAGATTCCAGGAGCCAGAAGTGGGATTCAACTCCCTAAACACAGATGTCTTGAGATTTATGCTGTTTATACTGGTTATCCTATGCCTTTTTTTTAATCTGTGAAAAAGCAAAAAAAGAATATTCTTAGGCATCACTGATATAATCTTCACATAGCCATATAAGCTAGGCTAGACACATCTTGTTTTCCTCTCCCCTGGGTAGAAATGGAGGTGAGCTCAGCTCCAGATATCTTCATTGTAGGTGTATGAACTTAAATAAGATAAAACTCAGACCTACAACTACACTTCTACCTACAGTGATTTCTAAATCCTTCTGTGGCCAGGGAATACATCCTCCCTACGACATCTAAGGACTCTGATCCTACTTTCAGAGCAATGCAAGAATGAGGCGAATCCTACTCCTGGCAATGCAAGAATGAGGTTCTTCCTGCACAAGCACAGTTTTCTTTCAAACCCTGGGATCAAAGAAGACATAATTCTTTCAAGCCTTCCCTCCTCGACATTTTTCTAGATGGGATATGCAGTTAAAACAAAACATCCCTAAGCAGCTGGCTGTGTGTGAGAAGAGGATGGGCAAGGAGAAGCACAATGCACTTTCTGCCTTTCCTGTATCAGCTTTGCTGCTCTGCAGGAAAGACTCCTAGACTCACCAGGTATCAGGGAGCAAGTAGCGGCGACAGAAAGTGACTTTGTAGCCATAAGGTATGTCTCTCTCTGCTCCAAAGGCAATCTGTGTACCTCATGTGGTTAAAAATACTTAATCAGTCTTGAAATTTCATAGCAAAGCTGTCATCACAACCCAGGTGAGTGCCCTTACTGCTAGGGAATATTACCCTCTTCTTGATTCCCTGGATTTAAAATTGTATACTACTCAGTGGCACAGTTTCAACTAGAAGATGAAGAGTGATTTTTTTCATTCCCAGCCTGTACACTTTCCCAGATTTTGATTTAATCTCTAAGGCTCCTGATAACATTCTTGCCACCTCTAAACTGGCTTGAAGATCCATGCTCTGATGAACTTCACAGTCTTTATAAAAAAAAAAAAAAAATCAGGCACCATGCAGGGTTGCCCCTGTTCGTTTGGTCCACAGACTCCACAGGTCTCCCCTAGCAGAGCAAGGCCAACCAGTGTGGAATGAGATGGTGGCTGGGGCTCGTAGCCAGTGTCAGAAGATGGCAAGCATGCCCAAGGCCCCAGTCTGTAAACATACTCTGCGTCCCCTAAAAGGCTTCCTTATTCTACCTCTTTCCTGACTATATATTCCTTTGGCTTTGTCAGTCTAGTGTAACTATACAGGCTCCTTTCAGGGAAGCTGAAGGTTCAGTACCCTGAGAATCACCTGGATAAAAGTTTAAGCCACAGTTTATGTCAGAGGGTTGGTGCCTTACGAGTCTCTGATCAGCAGAGATTTACTGGTAGCAACATTTCAATGAATAGCAAAAATTCTGCTCCAGTTTGCATTGCTTTCAAAACATAAGAGGAACTTTGGCTTAGTAAGTTACAGTTCCTCAAGAGGCTCCTACGACATTGCTTCCCTTCTATGGGTTTGCCTAAGAAAGTTTTACGGATGCAAACCGTTTCTTTGTATGAAAATAGGTTGTTACACTGTTAGATCAAGGTGATCATCCATTAAGATCCGGACCCTGGCTTTAATCTGTGAAGGCCAGAGCCTGGCTCAGAGGGGACGATCACCTTGATTCATCCTATGGTGGAACAACCTTTCATGCAAAGAAAGGGTTTACATTTTCATAAAACAGTCTTAGGTAAATATGCTAAGCCAACTTTAAAAAGAGAACCTGTATTGTCCAACATGAGTCTGGAGAGCAAAAAGGAGAAACACAGGAGATACCTGAAACTGAGCACAGGTTTAAAATGTGAAGAAGGCATCCCTCTACATAGTCTGGTACTGAGTGCTTAAAAACTGCTGGGCAAAACTAAGTGTCTGCAGCATTCATTTAGTATACATTAATGCAGCTGCCTGAGCTCTAGTAAAAGACTTCTGTCATTCTCATTAATTTCCAGAAAGGCCAGAATGCTACCTAGCTGCTAGGGATGGCCTCTCGTGACTGAATTTTCTTGAAAGATAATCAAAGACGGTTGTCATTCAGTAGCATAAATCTTAGTATCAGAGAGGATATCCCTTTATTTTTAGTAAGTATGATAGGGGAGAAGGATGCAGCATGAAGCAGCTCCTATTGCAGAACAGATGCTTTTTAAAAGCTTGGTGAGTGATGACATCACTGGATGACTGTGCTTTTCATGTGTATCACAGGGAGGTGTTAGGATCTAAAATTCCTATTCAAACAATCTCCCTGGAGCTTAAACAATGATCCAGACAGTGGCATTATTCAGTTACTTCCCAATGCTTTACATATGACAGTGTAAGGTTGACAATTACAAACCAATCAGCAAGCACATATTCCTAAACCTATTTTGTCTGTTTGGCAGGAGGAGGTATAACATAAAAGATAAAAATAAGGAAAAAATGAAAAAAGTTCTCACACATGGTACAAATTCTAGTATTCTTTTTATCACTATCAGCACAGGCAAACCATTTTTTAAGTTGGGCATTTTTTTCTTCATAGCTTGGTTTTTCATTCGTGAGCAATGAAGACCATATTAAACTGAAGTTATTCTCTTGCAGCCCAACTTCAGTCCACAAGGCTTTTGAGATGCTTTTTGTCTAATCTTTTGTAATAAATATTGCTACCCCAAGCAACTTCATATCAAATTCTCTTAAAATAACTATCACAATGAAAAGCTCTGCCTTATAATTTCAACTACTTCACAGTATTTTTCACATAAATAATGTGCAATAAAATATTACCTGCCTAAAAAGGCTTTATTATTTGATAACTGTAGAATAAGTAACAGTGGAAGTTTTGTTGTAACTGAGCTGACCATATATGCTGAATCTGTTCTCTTAAATACAGTTTTCTTTTTCAAGGAAAATACCTGTGGCACCATTCTTTTATAGATAAGAATAACACTAATCTACTTAGGGAATCTAGCACGATTTACACTGAAGGAGTGTTTTTTAAGTATTCAGGAGGTGCTGTATAAGCATTGCAAAGCCTATAATCCACATTATGGTCTGCAATAACTTTGACAGTACAATTAGAGATGTGAGGATAATCAAGCCAGGTTTATCTTACTAGCCAGCGTAGTGCAAGCTTCAGTGGGAGTCTGGAATTCTGCATCTTTCCATATGCATAAGAAACCTTCAGTTGCTGAACCTTTTGTTGGCGCAGGCTCACTGCTCTCAGTACTGAACTAGCAAGTTAAAGCTATCGTGGGTAGTCTTAAGAACAATTTGCAACATCCTTTGTTTGCTGTACAGGTGAAGTTTTAGGCAGATTCTTATTGGTCTTGATGTAAATAAAAGCTACTAAGAACACCAAAATGTTTTGGAAAAGCCATATGATCTATCAGGGTGTTTCCAGGACTCCCTGAATTATTTGCAGTTTTAGCAGCCTGTAAAATTGGGAGCCCCTACAGCCTGGCTCAGGTCTTCTGGTCTTCTAGGGAACAAAATGCATGACTGTTGCTGCCTTAGACCCAAAGCTTCAGATTAAGATCTGTCACCTCCTGAATGATGATTCAGGAGTAGCCTGCTTGGTGTGTTTACTCAGAGGAAAGGGGTCCTGCATCCTGTGGGCCCCCAGCAAATTTCCACCTGACAGTCTGACACTGAGTCATAGAATCATAGAATCATAGACTACTTCGGGTTGGAAGGGACCTCCAAAGATAATCTAGTCCAACCCACCTGCAGTGAGCAGGGACATAGAATAGAATAGAATCATTAAGTTTGGAAAAGACCAATAAGATCATCAAGTCCAATCGTCAACCCAACACCATCATGCCCACTAAACCATGTCCTGAAGTGCCACATCTACGTGTTTTTTGAACACTGGCAGGGATGGTGACACCACCAATTCCCTAGGCAGCCTGTCACAAAGCCTGACAACCCTTCCAGTAAAGACATTTTTCCTAATGGCCAATCTAAACCTCCCCTGCCACAACTTGAGGCCATTTCCTCTCGTCCTATCACTTGCTACTTGGGAGAAGAGACTAACACCCACCTCGCTACAACCTCCTTTCAGGTAGTTGTAGAGAGCGATAAGGTCTCCCCTCAGCCTCCTTTTCTATGGACCAAATAACCCCAGTTCCCTCAGCTGCTCCTCATCAGACTTGTGCTCCAGGCCCCTCACCAGCTTCCTTGCCCTTCTCTGGACATGCTCCAGTGCCTCAATGTCTTTCCTGTAGTGAGGGGCCCAAAACTGAACACAGTACTCAAGGTGCGGCCTCACCAGTGCCCAGTACAGGGGGATGATCACTTCCCTGCTCCTGCTGGCCACACTGTTTCTGGTACAGGCCAGGATGCTGTAGGCTGGCTGTCAACCAGCACCCCCAGGTCCTTTTCCTCTGGGCAGCTTTCCAGCCACTCTTCCCCAAGCCTGTAGTGTTGCATGGGGTTATTGTGACTGAAGTGCAGGACCCGGCACTTGGCCTTGTTGAACCTCACACAGTTGGCCTCGGCCCATCGATCCAGCCTCTTCAGATCCCTCTGTAGAGCCTTCCTACCCTCAAGCAGATCAACCCACCCTCCCAACTTGGTGTCTTCTGCAGGGATACTGCTGCAGAATACACTGCAGTCCAACCGGCCGCAGAGGCAACCTCATTCCTCCTGGTCACCTGCAGTCCCTGACAGACCCAGAGTAATCAGAAATTCATGGGCCTCTGTCTTCAGGTTGAAGATAACCCCCAGAAACCATTTGCTCCCTGGTGGTTCCCAGTGCAGAGGTTTCCTATGCCAGCCTTTGCTCCTGCCCACACGGCCAGCTGCTATGCTTGTAGTGTACTTGGGCAGGGTGGACTCCTCTTGAAAGTGAGCTCCTCAGAGTGTATTTCAGATGCTGCACAGGCAATGCTAGAGGAAAGAGAAATGACAGAGAAGATGCAAAGGTCTGCCTTACACACAGAACTATCATGTCCTAATGTAAGTCAAAACCCCCTATGTTTTAATATATGTAGTCTATTAGAACATAAGATTTGTAGCTGTGTTTGCCCTCTTTTTCTTTTTCCATTTGTTCCTATATCAGGTGACATCTTATGTGTAATATTCTACATTGTCCACAAATCTGAACACCCAGATCTCACATTACTGCAATGTGAAATAAACTATTGCTGGCAAGTGATGATTCTCACTGAGCTGTGAAGGATACAGACCATATTCACTTAGTTCTCTGCAAACTTTCAGTTCGATTTCACTGAGCTGACACCTATCTCCAAAGGCTCGTATTTCCTTTTTGCTACTTTTTTTTTCTTCTTTTTCTGACACAGTAATTTGAGACAAGTCAGGACATCTCTATTTTTAAGAGCCAGGAACCTGTGACATCCAGTCGCCGAAGGGGAAATATTATTTAAAGAATTCCATGTAGTCTCATATGTCCGCAAAAAGAGAGAATAAGTATAATTAGAAAAATGTGACTAACACCCTTCTCTGAATCCCCAGTGTGCATCTTTTTAGCCATCTGTTCTCTTTCCTCCAGGCCCCAATCCCACATGTGCTAAACAGTAAGCACAGAACCGATCTGCAAACCTGAAGTTAAGGGTATCTTATACCTCCTAGTATAGGGGGATCTTCTACATACTAGTTTTCCAGCTCTTAAACTGTACCTTCTCTAGAGAAGGTGACTTATTGACTAAAAAGTGCACTGTTACCAGCTTACCACTTTCAGCATTTTTTGTTCTTTCAGTATTCCCAGCAGTTAGAGAAATACTAAATCCTTCTTTGCACGCAGAGGAACGAGAAACAGAGTTAAATGACTTGCTCTGGGCCATACAGGAACTCTGTGACAAACTAGGATGTGATACTGTTAAATAACACTGCAGAGGAATACACTTCCCTCTGAAGCTCAACTCCCAGTTTAAACTGACATATTCTACAAACAGGCACCACGTTACAATACCGATGCTCGTTAAATGATAGATTGAAAGTCAATCTCAAAGTACCAGAGCAGCACATTCTCCTTGAGCCTTCCTTGTTAATAAATTGTGAATCATGTATATCCCATTAATAACCTGTTGTGAAAAACAAAACTTTTCCTTGTTAGATCAGGCAGTGCCATTGCAAAAATGGTATATTGTGCTTCTTGTTTTATTTTGGTGATAAACAAGACTACTTTAATTACAATGATCTGAAATGCCATCTCCAGAACAGAAGGTACAGTACTGAAAGGTGTAATACGTTTGCAATACAGGGAAGGTTTATTTTAGGCATTAAATGAAATGGCATTAACACAGGGTATGAAAAATACTGCCCTATTCTTAATAGAATCTTTCTTGAAGGAACAATTGTAAAAATGGATTTCAGATTTTACTGCTTAAGTCAAAATATTAAATGTTGTAATAAACTATATTTTTGGAAAATATGAAGCTTTTGCTACAAACAAGAAATAACTTTTATTATTCAGGATGTCTTGGGTGTGTTTTAATTTCTTAGATTTTGGAATGCAAAGTTAATCCTTGCTAGACCTGAAATAAGTAGGAGGTTAGCAGAGTCAAGGAGCCCTAGAAGTCAAATCTTTTCACAAAGACCACTTTTCATTTTCTGATTCATGAGGGCAAAATAGCCATCATGATCAATATGACAAGCAAACGGTAGGACAGAGTGGCAAAGAAATAGGTGGAAAAGTATTTGAGGGTTGTAGACGTTTTAAGAAAGGAGATTAGAACGATGTCACCAAAAGCCAAGGAGGTTATGATAGAAAGGCCATATTCAGGCAAGAAGAAATCAGAGCACTAGAAGAATTATCATTTTTGATACCTCAGTCAGGCAGCACAGAACAGCTGTTGCACCTAACAGAACAAACAATTCTTGCACCTGCAGAAAGAAAAGAAATAGAAGCAACACAGCATCTTCCTGATGAAAAGAAGTATGTGTGGATGTCCTTGAGCATATAAATTGAGATCCCTGTTAAGGTCACAGCCCAGCAACCGTGGGAACAAAAGAGATCCAATGACACCAAACACCTTGTCTGAGTTACTGCTGTATACCTAACAGACAAAGTATTTTCTCCTGTATGCTTCAGCAGGAATATTTGCTTGAAAAGTTTTGTGTAAGCTGCAGCAGAGCTGTGGGAGCTGGAGAGAGCATCCCCACATGCCGTGGTGCTCAGTGCTGGAGCAGCCAGCACCCCGGCTACAGCCCAGGCTGCCCACCCGTGGCAGGGGGAGGAACGTAGGCACCAGTGCCATGCTCCAAGGGGTTCTTGGGCCACATGGTAAGGGCCAAAAATTTGGCATGTATGGATCCTGCCATGACGTCGAGAGGCAGCTGCTGTCACTGCAGAAGAGTACTTGTGTTCAAACTGCAGGCATCTTTCTTCCTAAGTTTATGTAGCACATTCAGTGATTAAATAAAGCAAAGAGGGAATTATGCCACATGAATGACCATCTGACAGCTTTCCAGGTACAACATAAACAGTCCTGAGTGGTTATCAGAGAAATACTTTATCAGCACACACAGGACTTTGCTACCTATAGAGAGTTTGCAGAGCACATACTTAAGATACACAATCATGAACACAAGGTAAAACACTGAAAATAGGATTTCAAGGAAAGAGTACTACATTTCCCAGGACAGGCATGTGGATATTGTGGGAAATGAAATTTTGAATGAAACTGCAGCGAAAAATCAAATGAAGCCTAGGTTTTACAGATGGAGAAATATACCATGTATCACAATGTATTTTTACAGGACAGGCTTCACTAGTTCTCAAGAACGAGGTCACAATCTTAATGTTGGCTGATTGAAGCTACTGCATTACTATCATCACAGATCACTTGAGCACCAAATGGATTTTAATACACTATAACGTTGGAATTAACTAGTGTTTTCTGATAAGGAGAAAGTAATCTTCTATTATCAGGCATCAAATCATCTTAGTATTTTGCTGGCATATTATCCTCTGGTACAATCTGGATTGAAGGATTTGTGGGGTTTTGGGGAGTTATGAATTTTGCTTGCATATATATATATATATATATATGGAGACTTATGGTACACACTCAAGCACACGACTGGTGCACTTGAAGTGTTTTCCTTTTGAAACAAAGGCTGTTGCCATGCAATAGGACACTAGCCAGGGAGCACTGTTTTAATGTGGATGCAAGGTCTTCCACTACATAGCTCTCTACATTTTTATGGCACATGCAATGTTAGATTGTTGGCAATCTGTTTATTATTTTGTATCTGTGATGCTTGTTGACAGAGATGATGTTGCAGGTCTGCTCTGTACCTATCTATGAGTTACCAAATTATAGTCACAGGTGGACCTCTCCACTGTTATCTCCCTATTTTTAATTACTCGGTGCTATGTCCTACTGATGGTGGATAACACTTAGCAAAAAGGACAGGAAAGTGTGCATTTAGTAGCCGTAATTGACAGAAACTACAGGTAAATTCCTTGCCGTGTAAGAAAAAAACTGAATCTGAATATCTAGAAGATGATCTCATCCAGAAAATACCTACAACCTAACCATCTGTAGATGAGGACAGTAATGTGTGCTTCATACTGATTCTTGTATTATAAAGACAGAAAAGGTGTGTCTTGCCCTCCTCTTGGCACGTTTTCTTGACTGAAATTCTCTTCTACTGCAATGATGTATTTGAAGACAGGCCCTCCTACATAACAAACTCTTCTGAAGGCTAGTACCGCAGTGGTGCAAGTCAGCTACCCACACTCTCTTGTTCCAGTTTCCGAAAGGGAATTACAGCTTGTTTATCCTGAATGCACCTCCAGCAGTCTCCCTTCTGAGTCATAGTCACAGTAGCAAGACTGAAAGAGAGATGAGCAGCACACTTGGAGCCATGGCTTCCAGAGAAGGTTGTCCCATGACAGCTGGTCAGGGACAGCATGCAGGGATCTGGTGTGGTTGTCTACTGCTAAGTGTATGACTCTGAGGATTTCGTAGAAACGGCTTTCTGTTTCTGGAGTCAGTGGGACTTTCTCTTCAGGGTCTCTGGAGAGATCGAAGAGCAGTGGGGGATCATGCTGTGTGATGAATCCTCCATGGCAGAAGCAAATGTGAGAATCGTAGCAACCATTGGAGCCTTCAGGACTGAAGTTTGGAGTGAAGAAGACGACCTTCCAGACAGATTCACCTGCAATTTACAGACACAAAACAGCTGGTGATAAAAAGACAAATTGAAAGGCCCCTAGTCTTATGAAACTCTAATTTACACCATGGGAAATCAGTCTTTTCGTACAACCTCGCTCTGTACATGAACCGCAATATACTGAAGGAGTAAAACAAAATTGAGCAAAACAAAAATAAGCAAAACATGACAATTTTCATGCTATACATATTTATGAAATAATTATGATCATTTCATTCCCTTGGAAGAATTCTGATTAACTAAAACATAGAAGACTTAAAAGAACTTCGCATTTCTACATAAATAGTGCTAAGAAGATTTGCATAAATATTTACTAAGCCATTGCACTGTCTTTTGCAAGACTTATTAAAATGTACCTTCACCCTTTGGCCATATCCAGACACTATTAGGCTATGTCTGCTTCTCATTTTGCTAATCAAAACGATTTCATTTTTACCTTTTTCCCTCTTCCTCCCTTTGTTATATTAACCCATTGCCCTCTGCCACATGTTGTCATTGCAAACACCTGGAGACGGAGTTTCTCATTTTAGTAAATGTAATGACATGAAAAGGTATAATGGATACTAAATTCCTTTCTTAGGCCTCTAGATGTTTTTTCCGAAAACAAATAACTGGTAACAGTAGTGCAATTTTTAGGTGACATTCTGCTTTGTAAAATGGGAACCAAAGGTCTTCATTTATAGAGTGGTCATTGTCTCTCAGCTTAATTTGCTGTGTACAGGAACTGAACTGTCTGCACTAGTGTAACTTCAGTCAGTATTCTCACTGTTTAAAAATACTAATTATTTCCTGGATTAAGAATAAGCAGGTATCAGTTGGTTCCTTCAAGAAGCACTCTTGCACAGAAGGTACACTGGAGAATCTGAAAATACTTAACAAGAAAGGAATAAACAAAAAATGGCTGCTTTTTTCCTCAAATAACACAGAACAGCCAGGGAAGTCAGGAACAGACAGGCACTTCCAGGGAAGCAAACTGTCCTCCCACAGCCAGGGAAGCATACAGTTCTCCAGAAATGGACCACAGAATAATTAATTAGAGTAAAAAATGTGTACTTTATTCTTAATAAAAGCAGGGTACTAAACAGCTGAGGTCTATGATCTCAGACTACCTACCCACCTGAGTGTATACAGTCATCAGAAATACATATTCATCAGTAATTTAAATTCCTCAGAATGCTATTGTGAAAACATTTTTTGTATCACCTCATTTTTTTTTAAATACTGGGGGAAAAACTCTTTTTGGTATTTTCTTGAATTTTGTTAAGTTCACAGAAAACTTGTTAATCTAGTAACAGATTGTCACAGATTTATGTGCACTACAGTGGTTAATATTCATTAACCAATTCATCAGTTCAACAGAATGGAAAACACTAGAAAATGTGGGAAGGGCAGTGATGAACTGGTACATACCATGCTGTAACTACATCACACTCAATTTTAAAGATAAAAACAGTTTTAAAGAAAGAAATGTTTCAGCAGACTAAAGAGTCACAGGCTGCAGTTCTAGTTTATAGCATGAATTTAAAGGACAGTGGGTGACCTTAAGGTTCTTTACAGCTTCTTCTATCCCACAGCATTTTTCACATTATGAGATTTTTTACCTTTAGAATCCAATTCCATGACAGAGCCTGGAGACTTCCAGTTCACTTAGTCTGCACTTAAACCAGGGTCGGAAGGGTGGTGGTTATTATACACATTAGACTAGGAGAACCCTCTGAATGCTGCTTCGAAGTCAGCAAAGGGGAAGGAGCTTTAAAGGCTGAGAGTGACTTGCTGGCACAGACAATAGGACGTGGCTGGCTTTAAAAGGCTTTGGCTGTGACAGCAGCAATGGCACAGTCTTACTGGGGAAAAGGGAAGGGAAGGGAGGCAAGGGAAGGCAAGGCAAAGCAAGGCAAGGCAAGGCAAAGCAAGACAAGGCAAGGCAAAGCAAGACAAGGCAAGGCAAAGCAAGACAAGGCACCGCAGCATTCCTTCATCTACCTTTCCAATAATATTTTGAAAGGTTGGTTTGATACTTGAATTCTTTGCTGTTTTCTCAGAATTAAAATAAACAAACAAAATCTAACGCTCCCCCTTAAATTTCTTTGAACTTATGCATGGAACGTTTCCCAGAGCAGAAATATGCCTCTCATTTACTGAGTTTTACAATTTACATTCTGGGAAGGTATGTAATTCTATACTAAGCATTCCTTCAGGCTCTTTAAAAGGGTTTAATTGGCAAGATGGACAATGAAGAACAGAAAAAGCCAAAGGGTTTTATTAATCAGTGCACTGTGTGCCTTTGTAGACCATGCAACATTTGCCCCACCTGACAATTTGATTCAGGGCACTATTACACCTTGATAGAAGAAGAGCAGAAAAAAATTATATAGCTATTAAAATGTCAGCTAAAATAAATTCCAGTAGGGCCATACACATGAGAACTTTGTGGTCAGGCTGCTTACCACACATCTATCTTTGATGGTACACTTGTGCCAAAGGACATTGAAAAGGAATTTTCAGCCAACTTATTTTGGTCTTGGGCACTGTAGCACCAGGCCAGTTCAAGGGCTTACAGACAGCAATATAAAGTCGGGGATTCTGAATTAATGCAAGTCAGTACAAGCAGCTCATATAGGTAAGACATGGGGAAAAGGAAGAAATAAGGAAGTTGTACCATGTTTTTTTTCCCCACAGAAAAAAGAATTCTTCAAGCTTGGCTATATACAGAGCATACGGCCTGTTGCAAAATCATGTGTGGGGTTGGGGACAGGGCATGAGTGACATCACATCATGCCTGAATCACATTGCTAGTGTTTTGAAGAGCTGATGCTAGTTTATCAGCTATGCAGCTATATAATGTCATGCTCACACTGCACAAAACACTGAGGTTTGGGAGAGCAAAGTCTGTTATTGTGCAACGTTCATCTGTTGCACTGCAGTGATGTTTCAGCGAGGATCTGGAACTTCATGTGGTGCTGGAGGAACAGCAGTGCAGACTTTAACCACCGATTTCCTAAGCATTATAAAAACTAAAGCATATCTGTCAGTGTCTGTGGCTGTGGAGCAGCCGGCGTAATATACTAGGAGACATAAAGGGCTGTCAGACTTCTAATCGGTAAAGCTGATGAACTGTATAAGGCTCGATATTAAAAAGAGAGAGCTCTCTCCCAGACTCTCTGAGCTAATATAAAATCTCATTTTGTCAGAGGGTTAACTACAAGGATCAAATTAATCTCTCAGTAATTAACAATACCTTTGTTCTGCAAAGCATCTGGATAGTAAACTCTCTTTATATAAAGAAGATAACTATATCTCTTTCTCAGTGAAGTTAGTAGTAAAATTCTCAGGGATCCCCCACAGTCAAGTATATCAGGTCCCTTCTAAAACAGCAGGCAAGCTCAAAGCCTGCAGAACCCTTAAAGATCCTGTCCCAATGTTTCACAACTACTTTATTTAGCATCCATTTTTCCTGCAATTCTCCAGCTCTCTGAATTGTCCAACAACTTCACCTATTCAGCTCTCAGAATACGTCTTTCCTTCTCACATTAAGAAAAACAAAACCTACAGAAGTTGCACATATAAATAGTCTCAAATTAAAATATGTTTCAATTAGATCAAGCAAATCTGGTATGAACATAATTGTTGAGTTCAATCTCCCTAACAGACTCCTCTCTTATTATCCTTCACCCATCTCTTTATCCTCTCATACAGACAATCGTAGTTCCAACAGACAAGTAGCAGCCATGAGATTACATAAAAGTCTCTGAGTAAGATATATTAATATTTCCAAGATGAAGTGACACACTGGATAGGGATGTCATTTCTGTTATAAAATAGCACTGTTTTTAAACAGTGATGGCTAAATGGTGTTTTCTGATAAGCAGTTCTTGAAGTGAATGGAAGCTATTGCTGTGTTATTCCTTGGACCTCATTTTTACTGAATTTAATCTATGACTAGCTTTATAGGTTTGCTGCTACTGTCATCTCCTTTGATGATATTACTTCATTTCTTCTTTCTGTAGAAGAACAAGTTAGACAAGTCTTCACTGTAAATTGGGGAGCTGGTCTCTCCTTGACTTCAGATGCCTTTGAGCATAACCCTTTGGGTGTCATGTACTGATATAAATTGCCCACAGAATTTTCCTGTATCTCGAATGTGCTCTGTAGCCATTACGAGCTCCCACACTCTAACTCAAGCTCTTGAATGTTTCTACAGAGTAGCAGATGAAAGCTGCAACTCACTTGAAAATGACATTCTTCAGATAACTCCTGTTATTAGATTGATTTCTTTCTTCCCGCTTCCTATATCTTTAGAATCATTTAGAATTGTTAGGTTCTCTGCTAACCTTATATGAAGCAGATATCACATACATGTATATATTCAGCTCTTCAATAATTTAACAATTCAGAAGAGGTTTCAGCTGCTAAATTCTTGTACAACTATATATAGCACATAGAGAATACTATTTGGTTACTATAAAGACAATATACATATTATTTTTATAACTATGTGCATTCCTCAAACAGGTAATAAAAATCTGCTATTTGAGTTTAAAAAACTGTAACTTGATTGTTCTTTCAGTGAAAATTTGTATTTTTTTAGATACTTGTTTTAAGTACCTGGGTATCTTTCAATGTTATATTGTTGTATCAGTCAAAAGACAGCACATTTTGTCCCAATGTAGCTGGAGAGTAACGGAGTGATATTCAAAGACATAATGTTAGTTTATGAGAATCAGGTGTTGCTAGAAGACGCTTGCGTAAAGAACTGTGCAGAACGTACAGTATTTGAGGTAAAACCATGAAAACCCCCAGTATTAGCAGTGATTTTAAAATCTCATGGATAGAAACTGCAGTGTTAAGTACCCTCTAAAACAGAAAGGATTGCACATTGATGGATATTTAATAATCATACTGAACAACTGCTGAAGTAAAAATACAAGACACAGTGAAACCATGCTTAGGCTGCTGAAATCAAGACAGAAATCTCATGACACCTCATTATCTAGAGTAAGTGCTGTGGTATGAGAAGCTTCCACTGAATTCTGTTCAAAAGTGAAGATTATCTGCTGAACAGTAGCAGCTGACAAAGAATTATTTTCCTGAATTCTTCATCATTATCTTCAGAAAGAATTGACTGATCATTTACAGTGTTTTGTTTTCTTGTTGAAGTCCCACATGGGAAGATCTGTGCATATAGAAACTATGCTGCTAAAAGAGGAAGTGCTATAATGCAATGTTATGCCTCATATTTGGAAGTCTTACTTAAGAGTAACATGGAAGAATATATGTTACCCTGGAAAAAAATTCCACCCATAGTAATCTGATGCACATAATCCAGACACTTGCTAAAGATTTGTTTGAAGAATCTATTTACTTGCTGAATGGTCCATGTAATTTTCAGTTCATCCAAGCAGCAGTTGATGGCATGCTGAAGACAGAAGATAATGTTGGCACAAAAAAAAATTACTCATCATTTCCAACCTATATTCAAAAGTCCTTGAAAACAGAAAAGCTTTATTTTATTGCTTATGAGAGAAATAGTATTGATTTGCATGTACTGGTTTTCCACTGGAGTCAGTAAGAGAGACAGTCGAGAACTGAGACAGCAACACATTTAAGAATGTAGCAAAGCATAGCCACTTTGCCAAAGATGGCAAAAAGCAAAAAGAAACGTATTCAGAATTGTGTTTTGTCTTTTGTTCTTTCTGTCCTTCAGAAACACATTTTATTAATGGAAAATAAATTGAGGACAATCATTACTCCCTTACATACAGTGGATGCAAACATTCTGAGTGAAATGAATAGATCTGCAAGATTCAGACAGCAATTTTCCTGATACTGAGCAAATGTACAGGACAAAGATGCAAAGGAAGTCCTAAGCAACTTCTGCAAATATTTTCAGACAAGTTTGAACCAACCAAAACCAAAACCATCCCCAATAATTTGTTTATAAATTATTTTCTCCAGACATTTTTTAAATTTTGGATGCCAAAAACCCCCTTGACACACAGAATGCTAATGAAGTATTCCAAATCATTAATCTGAAAACTGGCAGCATGTTTAACCATTAAATAGCAAGAAGTGCATCTAAAAACAGAGAAATAACTATGCAAAGTTACTTTAAAAGTGAAAAGTAGAAATTTTGTAAATGTGGTAGCCTGGAATTTCTTGCACTGCCAAAGAATACTGAATATTAATTTATTTTATTTTAAAAAGTTGAGGACAAAGATGAATTATGCTTCCTTACAGGTGTTTCAGATAGTTAATTTTGGGTTTTTTTTTACTTTTAAAAAACTACTAGAATACTTAGGAAATGTGAAAAAAAAACCCCTTTTCTTTTGAAAATTGAATCCGTTAAGCATAAATGACAACATAGCAAAGGTATTCCTTTTGTCAGAGTAAAAAAATGAGTTAAAGAAAGCAACCATTTCTAAGTGGTATGGTGCAAATATCTCAGTATCAGCCAGTCCTTAATATTAGAAAAATTTTTGAATGACTGAATTTTCTGTTTATTGTAAAGATTATAGTATGTGTAGTTTAGTATCTGAACTATATGACAATAGTATTTGTCCCAGTGTTAGGAAATGCATGTCTTTGCCAGAATCTGAACCTAACAAAACATTATAAATGGTGTTAAATTTGGGGGTGAATAGCTGAAAGTAAATAGGAATTTGCATCCTTTGTTTTTATTAGAAAGAAATGTTAGAAAAATTGTGCAGGTATTAAGCCAATTAGAACTACAAAAAGGATATTATCTGATAGCTTGGGGGTGTGCTAATATCCAGCATTTCAGGTGAAGTTGAGTCTTGAGGTACATAGAAAAGTTTAAACCTATTTCATTAGGGTTCTTATGAGCCTATAATTTGGAACCAATACTTTTAAGGAAATGGAAAGCAGAAGTTTACTGAAGGTCTGTGATGCAGAACAATGTGATTAATGAGTGTTATGTTTAAACAATGCAGAAATCCCTCAAAATCCTGAATTAAACCTAAACACCAAAAGGTCATATCACAGGAGGTTCTCTTAAAGATGATCAGCAGGGATTTTTATATAAATTTATTCCTAACAAAATTTTTAGAAGTCTATTTTCTGTTTCCAAATGGACCTGCTCAAGGTTAAGGTACTTCAGAGAAACGCTGCAATCTGCCATTTTGGGCCTCTATTCAAAAAACAAACTTCATTTCACAGTTCTCCAGTCAGCACGAATACTTGAGTTTGAAGAGAAGAGTTTTAGGAAAGCAATGGGAATATTTTTTTGTAAGTGATGGAAAAGGGAAAGAACCTTGACTATCTCCTCCTAATTTCCAGCTTAAGGAATGTACGTGTGGTTGATGGTTGGACTCGATGATCTTAAAGGTCTTTTCCAACCTAAATGCGTCTATGATTGTATGATTAAATGGAGAGGTCAGCATCGTTTTGATGAAAGGTTACTTCAGGTCTGTCATTCAATTAATACAAAATCATTTTGGCTAGTAAACTGTTCAGTGATGCATGAAGTAATCCAAATAATCACATGGCGGGGCGGTGTTCTCTTTGGTTGGTTGTTTTTCTGTTTCTTTTTAATAAGGAATGGTTCATTGGATTGGTGTACAGGAAGTTTGGCTTGTGCCTTCCATGCCGCAGCCATTCCTGCCCCTTAGTTTGCAATCTAAATCATGAGAAAGGGAAGTACAAATAAGACAAAAAACAGAAAGAAAAAGAAGAGAAAGTCTCTATTCCATTTCAGCTTAACCAACTGGACTAGGAAGTTGTGTTTATGTTGTACTATGATTAGGAATAGGGTAAATATTTTTTAAAAAGGACAGGATTTAATTTTTTTTTTTTCCTTCCCTTTATTTCTCTCTCTGCCACAGTAGGAGACCACTGGTAGGGTGTGAAGCACTGCAAGTCCCAGGGTATAAATGGCTCTGCCTGAGCCTAACAATAACTGTTGCCACTGTCACAGAGCAGAGCAGAGGCAAGAAAATACTGCTTTTCAGGGGGAACACTTTCCTACCTAAGAATTGTTAGCAGAAATGTGTATCAGTTGATTAGGTAAATTTTCTTGAGCTTGATATAAACAGTTTTGTTGGGTCTGTTCAAGCTCACCTTCGGCAGTTATGTTATTTCACACTTAACAAATAATATGCCCATACTGTGTCACCCAAATTCATCTGCAGCCGCTCTGATATGAGGCTGAAGATAGCAAATTTAAATACTTAATGAGATGTTTTAGGTAAATGACACTTGATGCTTGTTCTGCTTCCTCCAACTGTTGCGATTGAAACACTGAACATAAATGAGGGATTTGGGAGACAACTTGGGATTTTTGGAGGCTTTTCTTGATTGTAATGCCTCCATGAAATGGGCAAGATCAGGTAAAGAGAGAGAAAAAAAACAAGAGGGCAAATGAAGAGTGAAGGTGATGCTCATATAGCAAGTTAGGAGGCAGGAGAAACAAAATATCTTCAATAATCAAGTAGATGAAAAGATTGTAATGGACTTCAGCAAGAAACAGTAACAAGTGACTTGGATGCTTCATGCAGTGCAAAAAGGTATGTCTTCTTGGTATCATCAAAGAAGAAAACCAGGAGCAAGGAAAAAAGCCAGGAAGAATTTAACACCTCCCCCCCCCNAAAAAAACCACCAACGAAAAAACACTTGTAAGGTAAGAGACTTCTCTGGAGAGAACAATTGAAGTAAAGGAACTTGTGAGACTAAAAACCAGAAAAGGCAAGTGACAGGAAAACCCTCATGAGGGTCACAGTTTATTGCAGCTTCTGCAGTTGCAGAAGGGAAAGACTGACACATGAGTTTGATCAATTAAGAGGACCAAAAGGACATTCACTATTAGTAAGACTAGAAGCTCAGAACTGAGGAGGTAGTGAATAAACAGATGGGAAAAGGATGAGAAATGGGTAAAAAGACACAGTTCAGAGAGGACAAAGGGGCTGCTCTTTGTCCAACAAAAAAATGGTATAAGTAACCTGAAAACTCATGAGTTATTACTGAAGGAAAAGTGAATTTTCTCCTGTGACCAACATACTGTGAATTAGATACTTGATACTATTTAAGTCTTTGATGGGATTGTGCAGATGAACCAGTGCAGAACAGACATAAATCCACATTATGCTGACACTTCAGTGTTTTTCCTGCAGTGTTTTTCTGCAAAACCAGAAAAGTGGTCTGCAGCATTTGCCTTCTACTGTTGAGGAAATCTCAAGAAAAAACTTTGCTGTAGACTATAATATGCAAATATGTAAATATCAGTAAAAGATGTGTCTATGTATGGATACTTGTTACTTATTGTTACAAGTTTGTGTACACTTTATCTGATAGATTACTTTGCTGCTGTGTGTTGCTATTAAGACAAAGGCTGGTGACAAGGAATGAGGTTTAATGAGACTTAAGGAAGTTTATAAAGTGATTTTGGGGAAGGACACCTGTACCTCCACATTAAAAGCTGCCCCAATCACTAAGAACACCTGTAAGAAAGAATAAAAAGATTCTCAGAGAGCTGATAGCTAACAGACAAGGTAAATGACTGTGTAACTGTTGTATTAAAAGGAAAATTGAACAAGCTAAGCAAGTGGCACTTTCTTAATTTGATTTTAAAGATCTTTATGCCAGTGTAACTCAAATCAGGTTCTGTATCTCATCCATGTTTTTCCTTTCTGACCATTCTTGTCAGTTCTTTCATGACACTGATGCATGGATAAAATGCTGCTCTGTACTACAAAATGAATTCACTCTTTGTATTTTACTACACAGTCTAACCTGGCTATCTTATTTATTGCATATTTGTAGACAGGCCCGTATTTGAACTTCTGCTGTTTTAAAAGAAAAATGACACTACTTAAATGACATGGTCCTAAAATTCCCAGTCAATCCCATAGTGTCATTCCTGACACATAGCAAAATAATAATTTTTTTCACATTGTAAAAAAGGTGGCAAGGCATTTCTAATTTTAAATTCAAGGTACTGAGTAGGATTTATTGCTCATCACTACGCTGATACTTAGTATGCAATTTGACAATCTGGTCACCTCAGCTAATTTTGGATCACTGCAATGTGGAGGTCTTTATGTAAGCTAGTTACCAGCCTATACTGATCTGCTTCTTACCTTTGTTAGAAGTCTGCTTTAGGGTGAGAAGAATTCTGCTTGTTTCTCTTTTGATGAGAGTGATTAGCTCAAGTTAGCTCAGGTGTAGGTGTTTACACTGTATACATCTACAAGTTGTCATCACCGTCCTCAGAATTCGCTAAAAATCTGAGGTGTCAAGTGTCTTGAGGGTACCAAAGAGCCTCACTGGCCCTGCCCAGTGTTGTGGTTTCAGGTCAGCTCAGTCGGTAACAAAGCACCACGAAGCCGCTCACTCACCCCCCACCCCCTCGCCTGGCCACGTTGGGATGAGGAGAAAATACAAAGGCAGGCTTGTGGGTCGAGACAAGGACTGGGAGGGATCAATCCCCACTTATGGTCACGGGCAAAAGACAGGCTCAGCTTGGGGAAGAAACAAAATCAGTTTAATTTACTACAAATCAAAACAGAAACAAAACACAAGGGTATTAGGAAGGGAAACCAAACATCAGAACAACCTCCCCCCACCACTCCCGCCTTCCCGGCTCAGTTCCACTCCCGATGCTTTCTACCTCCTCCCCCTGGTGGCGCAGGGGAATCCCGCCTTCCCGGCTCAGTTCCACTACCGATGCTTTCTACCTCCTCCCATTGGCGGCGCAGTGGAATAGGGGATGGGGG
>VYZV01034897.1:18981-70554 GCA_013401275.1 Pandion haliaetus | reverse complement strand
ATCTGTTTGTGCTGAAGCTGTGGCATGCATGTTAAGTGCAATTATCCCCCGTGCATCCAGCGCTGCAATAAAGGAGTGCCTGCTTCTTAACTTCTCATTGCTGTTAAGGAGTTTTATTCCAGATTTCAGTAACACTACAACCCCCTTCTCTGTTCCCCATCACATGGAGGCTACATCTGTATGGCAAAACACCAGCAATGCTGTCAGACAAAAAAAAAGAGTTGCTAGGCAAATCTGAGCAGTGGGAGGATTTTCACATCCTGCAGCCACCTGGACTGCTGTATGCAACTCTCCTCCAGCTCTCTCCCTCCAGGGCTCCCAACCCCTCTTCTCCAACCCTGTGATTCCCCTTTCCATGCCTTATCTATTTTTAGGGCAAACCTCTCTATAACTGTCTCATAAGCTTATTCCTTACCCTTTCCCATGGGACAGCCTCATGGGCCAATCCACATGTGCCGACAGTGAGCAACAGCAACTTCCAGTGCTCCAAGAAGACACCTGCTTTCTCTGGGCTGAAGGCAACCACACATCTATATGACACTCAGGTGATGAAAGGTGGGGGTAAGCTCCCTGAGAGAGACCCAAGGGTGAGCCACAAAGCCCACTAGTATAGCCCTTTCCTGGTCTGGCTGTGCCCCATGCACTCAGCAAGCTGGTGACACAAAAATGGCACTGGCTGCTGGAGGTGCTGTCAAAGGAATAAAGCCCCTGCTCCCAGAAGGTCATCAAATTACTGCAGGGTTCAGCCACCAAAAGCTAAACCTGGGAGGACACAGTATTTACAATTAAGGTCCTATTTTTTGCACTGTATTTTTTAATAAAACCAGTGGTACCAAGACCCTTGCTCCGTTCCTGGCAACATCTAACCAAACCAAGGCAGGAGAGTTTTGTACAAAGCCATGCTAGGCCCACCTGGGTGCTAGCTTGCAAAAGGCAGACCCTGGCAGACCCTAGCATAGGTTGGCCAGGCCACAATTGTGTTCCCTCGCTGCCCCTGTACGAGCCGTACTGCGGGGGTGTGCTAGTAATTGCATCCTCTCTGACAGGGAGTTGGGGATGTGTGGAAATCTCAGCTGGTGTCAGAATTTGTGAAGGGGAAAAGACATGTATGGATGGAAAACATCGAGTCTGTTAGAAGAGCACCCTATGTGAAAACCACTGTGACTCCTGGCCTCGGGATAGAAAGCAAAAGATGACCCAGAGCAATTAAAACCCAGTCACTGCAGAACAGCTGAGCAGGGATTGCATCCCATCAATCCCTGCATGTTTTTCAGTTTATTAGCATGAACTTAACTGAAGGGAGAGATGGGAGATGATGGAAGAGCAGTGGTAGGAGGTTATTTGTAGAATGCCAGCCAAAAAAGAAGAAAATTTGTAGGGGGGGTGGGCTGCAGACCAGAATAACATGCTTAGCTCTGAATGGACAGGTTTGAAACAAAGACACCCCCTACCCCCTAAATGAAGAAAAGCCTGAAAGAATAATGTACATTTTCTTTGTGTTACACTAAAACATTTTTTTTCCCCCCTCTGTTTTTGGGTTAAGGAGATTTTTTCCACAACATCCAAAATGCGTTTTGGAAACCACAGTTTCAAAAGTTTCAGAAGACTTTCAGCCGTTTTCCAGACTTACCTGGATGAGGCCCTGGACTGATGGGGCTGATGCCAGTGCTGAGAGCAATCATAGAATCATTTAGGTTGGAAAAGACCTTTAAGATCAGGGAGTCCAACCATCAACCACGCCCACTAAACCATGTCCTGAAGTGCCTTGTCTGCATGCTTTTTGAATACCTCCAGGGATGGTGACTCAACCACTTCCCTGGGCAGCCTGTTCCAATGCCTAACAACCCTTTCAGTAAAGAAATTTTTCCTAATATCCCACCTAAACCTTCCCTGCCACAACTTGAGGCCATTTACTCTCATCCTAAATGAGACGTTGGACTGGCTGGAAAGCCCTCCCTTACTCTATCACTCTGCAAACTGGAAACAGAAATAAGAGAGACAAGGGGAAAGATTCATACACTACTTTAGACCAGCCGTGCTGGAAGAAATTGGTTGCCCAGCAATCATGCTGCTTTATGACTGCTGACACTGGCTACAACCCATATAACCCAGAAGTTCCCAATGCCAGAGAAGAGAATAAAACACAATAGAACCCTCCACAGTAATTCATATTTTGCTAGATCTAAGATTATGTTTAGTGCTGTGGCTGACAGGGGAAAAAAAAAAATTTTAAAAGCCCAAACAGCTTTAATAATAGATTTTGGAGGACTTTGAATTGTCAGAGACATTTTCTAGCGACAGTTTGTCTGAATCATATTTGGCACTGGCAATATACCACATCTCCTGTCATTCTTTTAATTACTTTAGAGCCTTTTAAAAGAGCATTTAAAAAATTAATTAAGAACATCTCTGATCTGAGACCAAGCAGGAGAAAATAAAATATCCCCACTGTTCCATTTTAAGTGGCAGATTGTCCTGGTGCTGCAGATAAGCTTTCTGAAAAATCCAGCATGCCAACACCAGAACAACCCCAAAGGTAACTTAATTTTGTATCCATTTAGGGGCTTGGGAAGGGAAGTGTAAGATTTGTGAATTTAAAGAGACAAAGGACCTCAGTTAACTAATTATGTTACCAGAAGTCTGTACTAAATGGATTGGTTCTGCTCTTCACTGATTAAAGACTGAAAAGAAAATGAGGCTAGGCTACAGCTGGTTGTAGCCTGTGGTAGAAATCACTTGCAGAAGGTTACTTGTGTGCAAAACCAGAGGATATGAACTCTTTGGAAGGCAGTAGATATATCAAAGTTTTAGGATTCATATTAGAGCTGAACAAGTTTGGGGTTTTTTTTTTAGCAACTTATTTGATGAATTTACCTCTTTGCCCAACATCTGAATGTTTTGTGGTGTCTAATAGTCGTATACATGCAATTTATTCAGGTGAAGATTTGGGGGTCAGTGGAACAGTGTTACCTGTTCTACACTTCAGCTGCATTGCTTGGTTATAAGTGGTCAGCACCATCCTGGTGGGGTAGGTGTGAGAGGGAATCCAGGGAACATACTGAAATTCACTGTGGAGATACGGACAAATAAACATGGTTATTTGCTGCAAATGCATTCCTGCACACCCAAACAGTGTGTGTGGGCACACGCGTGCGTGATGGAGGGCTGCAAAGGGCCTAAGTAGGATCTCAAATAGCAACATCTGAACCACTGGTCCAGCTTTATTCCATCTCACATGTGGATGCAGCAACAGGACCAATTGCACCAAGGGTGAAGAGGAGAAACCCAGAGGGGAAGTCTCACAGGTTCGCTGGATAAATGTCTCACCCTTGACTCTGTTGGCAGAAGAGGCAGCCTGGTCCATAGCAGTGGGCACTACCCAGGCTCTGGGAGGCCTGTGTCTGCTCCTGATTCTGTTGCCCACCCCAGCCCAGGAGGCTTTCATTTGCCTGTTCCCCAACTTTTTACTAAGCAAAAAAGTCACCCCTCAGTTTGTAACCACACAGCTGTCAGGTTGTTACCTTTCTTCAGAAAAAGACTGCCTAGCATAAGTCTCAGCAGGTAAGTCAAGGGACACTTGTCCAGCTACTCAGACCACACTGGCAATACCTAGGGTGGCAGGTTTGCACCACCAACCAGCCAGGCCCAATGTGCTTGTCAGAGAAGCTGGCCATCTTGCCAGCTCCTTACACCTCCCACACCCAGCACAAGGAAGCAGAGCAGAGCTGCCCTCTTCTTCAGCTCTGATGCTCTCAGTGCTGCTGTGCAGGGCACAATGTGAAAACGGGTGGCAGGGAAGGCTGCTCTGAGCTGCAAGATGTTTTCAGAGCGAAAGATCTGAATGTCTCCTGGGCTACCTCCAACAGCTGCTGGGAACCACCTGCCCACCAAGAAGGCTCCTCGGTCAACGGCATCTGTGTCTCAGCTCTTTGGGCCAAACAAATCAGACCAGGCTAGACAAACCTGTTTCAAACTACACAGGATTCAACCCAGATGCTAAAAGTACACCCCTCCAGAACAACCTTTGATTCCCAGCTCCAATGCTGAGTTTGTCAGCACAGCACTGGTGTGGCTGAGCAGCTGCTTCATTCTCACTGCTCTTGGGAGCCCACCCAAAGGCAGAGGAGAGAGGAAACTAACAGGACTCCTCCAATCTTGGCATGCTTGCTGCAGAGCATGACAGGTCAGAGCTGCATGGTGGTAGGGAGCCAGTGTTAGTAAATGTTTCCCTCTCCCTTCTGTAAAAATAAAAAAATTAATAATAAGGAGTAAGACCTGGAGCTCAGGCTCACAAGTACTGTCCATTAGGCACAGAGCTGGGACATGTCACCCAGTGCATACAGCACATAGTCTGTCATCCTTTCCACAACTGTGACAACTCTGTCTTAAGGTTCGTTTTTTGCTTTTCTCACCATAGCATTGATTAAAACCCTGGCCTGTGGTATCAGGAACACTTTTCTCCCAAAGGAGGAGACAAACAGCTGTGTTAATTTTAGGTCTGCCCTCAACCCTTCTGTCCACCAAACAGGGTCTGTGCATATCATATCACTGCTGATAACTTAGATAAAATCAATGGCAGATGAAATCAATGGCAACTAGTTTTCAAATAACCTACTTGCTAAGGTAATATATTAGCTTACTGAAAAGGGACAGCTATAGATTTATTTCTTCTGACCCTCAGCCAAGGCTGTCTCCCCTCCCTTCTCATCTCACATGTGGAACACATTAAGGCTTTCAACTTCTAAAATATGTTCAGTGCTTGACCAAGAACTGCTCAGCAGATGTAGAGAAGAAGAAAGATAAATGGGAATACCGCTTCTCCCTTTTGTGGGAAATGAGTGATGTATCTGTGGGATACAAATGGGAAAGTGAGAATGTATCTGTCTCCTATGCCCAACCTGTTGCCTAGCATTTAGTCTGCAAAGACCAAAAAAGCAGCTAGGCAGCTCTACCCTGAAAACATCTCCCAGCTAGCCAACCTCCTGCTTATGTTAGTGGGAACAGTTGCATGTGCTAAATGAGAACATGCTTGATGGGAATATATAGTCCTACTGCTTTTATGTAAAACGCTCCCTTCCACTCAAAGCAGCATACTCTTTACCTGATTGTGGTGGGATTCAAGATGCCTTTCTTTTCGAGCTACTTTTGAAGCTGACCCTGCTTTGAGTGAGAGGTTGGACCAGAGACACCCCCCCGCCCCGATCCCTTCCTGCCTAAATCCTAGAATAAAAGTGTTTATGTTTTCCACACTAGATTTTCAATGCTGCAGGGCCTTCCCTTCAAAATTTGTCTATGTTGCAAGTAGAACTGAAGAGTATTTAAGTTATCTTGCTCAATCCACAATCTTTCCTTCTTCCCCAATCCCGTTCCCACCTCAGTACCATTGTTTTATCTCACCAGAAGTCGGTGACACTCACTTACAATGACCTCAGTTTAAGGGGTTCAGAATCATACGTAAAAAAAATAATCAATTTTTTGGCCAGCTTGAACAGACTGATGAATAATTCAGGGTGATTCCCTGTCTTGCTGAGGCACTGTATTAGCCATAGGTTAGCCCCTGCAGATCGAGTCGTCTTTGCCCTGAACAGCTGCATGCATGCAGCTATGCCTCTGGGGGCACAACTAATGAGTCCTAATTGTGTTCAGATGCCCAAAAGTGCAGTTAAAACAGTCTGCTCCTTTAGGCACAGGTCTTTCAGTCAAAGCTGCAGAAGTATTTCCACCATTGAAGAAATCTTCTGTGCAACCACTTCTCCCTTCAAACAAGAAAGCTGTACCTGCAGCACTAATGGAGAGAGGAAAGCAGATCCCATCACTGCTGGTACTGAGGGTCCCTGTTTAACCTCAGCTACATGGTATACTGATGACCACATGGAGCAGGGTCTGCTAAGCACTTCTCAGGCCCACCTTTTCATAGCTTCTGAATTATAAACCTACAGGTCTCTTCATTTCTTAGGTTTGTGATAGCACCACTCACCCAGCACATGTGTATGGTCTTCCCTTTACAGTTTGCCATCAAAAGCTCACCACCAGTATTGCTCATAGTCACCATCTCATTAAAGATGGCACTTATTTATTAATCTCTAGTTGGCAAGCAAAAGAAACAGAATGATTTCAGTTATTTTGCTTGTTTATCAGCAAATATTTGAGGAGAACCACAAATAAGTCTAGCCCTGCAACTGAGTCAAAACCCACTGATGATGTCATTGGAGACCTCTACCTGTTCTGCTGCTGCCTATGCAGTGTTTGTGAAATAAATGTATGCAGGCTTAGGTAATATCACTGCAGCAACACTCTCAGTCAGCTGGGAGGCTGGTGAGAAAATGGGGCAATAATTTACAGAAAGAGCTGAGTATTTCTGTTCAAAAGCATCCATGCCATGCTTGTGGCTGCTGCAGTCTTACCTGAAGGCTGGATTGTCTGATGCAGTTTGGAATCATGTCAGTTAACTATAAAGTTTAAATAATTGCTATATAGAGAGAGCGATTGAAGGTCTATTACTGGAAATGTTAATAAAAGCTCAAGACAGAGTCATCCTGCTTGCTTTTTCTGTTGTTTTTTTTTTTGTTGTTGTTAGCTTTTTTTTTGGGTGGGGGTCCCCGCACGACCTTGGCTCTCTGAATAAAAAATGTTAAAGCACATAGATGAGAGGCTCTTCAAAGGTTACTGGGAGAATTGATCTCAGAAACTGTTGGAGATTTCGTGCTTGTCATAAAGCTTCCTTGTAGTTTGCACACAGTGACTCACATGATCCCATGTGGGCTCAGATGAAATGCAGTCAGCTTGAATTCTGCAGTGATACATCTACAAGCTGAAGAAGAGAGCAGGGTGTCAGTTGGGGCTGTACTGCTTCAGCAGACGCACAGTTCTGGAGGCCCAGGACAGTGTTAAACACAGGACGAAATTTTTCAGGGCACCTAAGAGAGATCTGGGACCTCAGCTCTCATCATCATACAAGGATTTGAGGATTCATAATACATGAATTGCCTTGAAATTGCAACCCCTCTTTGCTTCTGGTTCAGAGGAGAAGCAAGCCGCAGGGGCAGTCTTCCCCTTCACACTATCCTGCTCCCAGCCTCCTCCACTTGCGATGAAGAGGAAGAGCAGGTGAAATGAGATGGAGAGAAGGGAAGATGGCCAGGGGAGCCTTCACTTGTCATATGCAAGGAAAGACAGGTTCCTTATGACGCTCTGAGAAGAAAGAGCCAGCTGGATCTGTGCTGCTGTCATCATGTCCTTGGTGCCTCTCCATACACAGCACACTCCAGTGAATTTAGGACACAGACATGCTCATCTACCCTTCAGCCAGGATTGTGTCACAGTAGACTCTCATAAGAGGAGGATGAAGTTGCTAAACTCTCAGAATAGAGATTTTTTTTTTTCCCTCTTTTATCATCCAAGCTGAGCCCAGCTGTCTTTCTGCACGCCCAGCTTGCCATCAGAGCTGGAGTGACATGTGTCTGCCTCCTTTGTCTTCACCACCATGACTGATTTACATGACCTTGGCTTTACTCTAGTGTCCTGGCAAAAAACATTGAGCCAGTCTTCAGCTGAAGGTGGAAAGGACTTCTGCAAAGAGCAAAGTAACCTGGGGTGAGAGTAACATCCATCTGGGAGCCTGTAATAACTGGGCCCAGAGTAAACCCCATGGGGATGGGCATCCCAGCTGCCAGCAAAGCAGGAGTGAGCTGGTAACCAGCCACACACTCCAGGGAATTATGCCTATAGGAATTAGAGACAAAGCAGAAAATAAGTGGCTGTTATACCCTTCATACAAGGTCCCTGTATTAGTGTGCCAAGTGGGGACTTTTGAGACAAGTGGGATGGGATGGGATTTTCCAGTTGTGGAGTTTCATCCTAACTCTACTGCTCCAAGGCCAAGGGCAAAAGCCCACACTGGGTGTTGAGCCCTTTTACATCATAGCCTGTTCTGTCCTGGCAGATACTGAATAAAGGGTTTGCAGGTCATCCAACAACTGTTCCCATAACGGCATATCTATGCTTTATTACAGGCTCTGGGATTTCATGCAAATCCTTTTTGGATTGAAATACAGAGACAGTAAATTATTCACAGATACAACCTAGAGATGCTGGTTTTAGCTAGACACGTTGTTGTGCCTTGCAATCAAAAGAAAACTTGATGATTGACATTTGGATAGAAAGGGTTAAGACCAGAGAGTGGAAGATGGGCACAGATCTCTGTTCTGACAACCTGGATTTATTGAGGGAGGAAATGCTGCCTCTGTTTTCTGACTGTTGCAGTCTCTCTCTCACTGCATGAAATCTTAACTCTCTGAAGAGAAAGATTCTTCTGGTTCTGGTTGAAACCAGAGCACAGCAGCACAGTGCTCTCACCCATTTTAATGCAGATTCACTTACCATCGATTAGCCATTCAGAACTGTTTTGATTTCAGGTCCATGTCACTTCCTTGAGCACTTGTGAATGTCAGATTGATTTAGCTACACTGCTCATTTATATATTTCTTTGCAGCAGAACTTAAAATACTTGACAGAGTCCTTAGAGAAGCCTCTGTGGAATTCCCGGATAAATGACAGGAATCAGGCTGCAAGGTGAGGATCACTGCCTGGTGGGAAGCTGAGTGTCTCCTGTGAGTCACTGTGTGTGCTGAACTGCAAGAGGTTTTAGCCTGGCAAGCAGGAAAGGCCAGCCTGCATGTGAGTCACCAGCCCCGACGCTGCATTTACAATAGCACCTCACAGGAGCCAGTACCATTAACTCCCCTGCAAGTCCGGGTAAAACTTCTCCCATAGCAGTATTTTACACCCAACCTTCAGAAAGCTGTGTTTGATGTCCTTTAGCAGAATAGTACTTAGCTCAAGGAATGAAGAAGCAAATATCTACTTGGAAAATATAGGTGGGAATGGCCTTACCGGAATGTTTCCCTGGCTGGCTGCTTTCTACTCCTCCCCAGCCTTTGGCTGCTCCTCCACCACTTTGGGTCTCTGCTCAGCTCCTTCTACTGGCCCAAGGCTCCTAGTGGATCTCTTAGTAGTTTTGGACCAGGATTCATCAGAAAACCTACTTGCTACAAACAATTTGCTCTATTGGGGGAAGTATTAGAAATGCTACTGTGGTTTTAAAAGAACTTAAGTTATGACATGTTAAAAAAAAAAACAACCAAAAATGCATAAAATGTTAATACAGTTATGAAGAAGATGGCACCTCCCTCCCCAGCACTGCTCATCCCAAGAAATATGAATCAGTATTCATCTAGCTTGAGCATCACTGCAAAGAAAGTATGGTCTGGAGAAAGTACGGTCTTCATTTACTTCTTTCTTTAGAAATAGTTTTATTTATTCCCGTCTCAGTTTATTTTGCACTATATATGTTGGAGCCCTCACCATCCACTTGAATCTGAATCCAAGTGGAAAATTAGATGATTCCTTGGCCTGCCAGGCACATTGCCCATTTCAGGCAGAGGCAGCCTTCCACACCCTGTGGTCAGGAGATGCACTGTCCTCCCTGAAAAGAGCTTTTGGGGCCATGTGTCCAGGAAAGAATCATGCAGGATTGTACCTGGGGCACTGTTCCAAGGTGCTGAATTCAACACAACTTGGACATGTTGTTGAACTTCATCAGGTCAAATAGACTATAGCACTGCTTCACATGCTTCACATTCACAATCTCTGAGATTGCTCCTCCAAATACATGCACTGGAGAAGGCAGAGGCCACCACCAGCTCCCTATTACATTAGCAGGGGAATGTAGTAATTACCCCATATAACTGCTCTGAGTTTATATGGCAGCACTGTTCTGTCTTGCAAGAACTTTTTCTACATGTGACACATTTATAACCTCACTTTTCAAAAGAGGAAAGCAAGCTGGGAGAGGTAGAAAGACTTACCACAACTGGTAGGCAACATCAAGACTAGCAAGACTCTTGTTCCTGGGATCTGAACCCTCTTACGGGAATAAGCTCTGTCTGGGAATAAGGTCTGTCCCTCTTTTTCACTGCATTCCTTCCCAAGCCTGCAGGCTGATTCCTCAGAGTAGCCAGTCATGATTGTGTTATATATATTTTGACAAAGAAATCAAATATGATTATATAAAAGTTAGGATGGTTTTAAAATCTTAGAAATATAAAGTTATAGTGTAACTATAGTAGTTAAAGAACTTAAAGAATGCGTAGTACTGTACTGTAAGTCTTAGCTGATTAGAAGCCAAGAAGATTTGCTTCTTGGAAACCCCTTACCTTTCCCATTTTGATTTAGATACCAAGGATTATCTTGACAGTGTTACTGAGATAGTGTAACTGGAGACCAATCACTGAAAAGGTTAGATTTCAAAAGAAAACATTTTTTTATGCTAACTAATATAGATAATGATGAAAATTAATGGGAGTTGAGAAAAGTTAGATGAAGCAACTTGTAGTTACCTGCCAAGGACCAAACACCTGCCAAGGACCAAACTGCGCAGAATCACATAGAGAAGGTCAAGAAGCGGACAAGTGAGGAAGACTATGAAAGACCACCAGAGGACTCTAGAAGACCACCAGAGACCTTCAATGAGCATGCGTAAAGGACATTTGCATATGCTAATGACTTCCCAGAAATCTAATGAATATGCATGATACTTCCCAGAAATCTAATGAATATATATTTAAGTAAACACAATATAAGGTGTGTGGTTTTGGTGCTCAGGTGTGCGTGGTTCGTGAGAGGACTTGCCCGTGCACCCGGCCGTTAATAAAGGAGTGTCTGCTTATCTACACTAAATTGGTGTTGATAAGTTCTTTATTCCGAGTTTTTCGGCAACAATTGCACAGGGCTTCCAAAAGCCTGGACAGGTAGTAAGTTCCAAACCAGGATTCATCTGTGCCTTGAGAAACATGTCAGCTGAAAGCATGTGATGACCACCTTGGTTATCACTACTAACATCAGGCAGCATTTCTTTTGGGAGTTTCCTTTCCAGTGCAGTCTTTCCAAAGATACAGGCCTCAGGCCTTTGTCATGGTACTCTGCACCACCTGAGGTAGAGGGGTTCATCCCACTCCATCTGGGAGAGCTTTTTCTCCCTCCTCTTTGAGGCTGACTTTCTGTCCTGCTTTTCCTCATCTCCCTGTCTCCAGAGTCCTAAACTGAAACACCCATCAGTTCTCCGAAAAGCTTATGCAAAATGGAGCAGCTTATTGGAAAAATACTACTCAGAGAGATTTTGTCCTCCACGGTTGTTTCTTCTGTCTTCACAAGGGGCCTTCTCTGGGTGAAGGGGTTAGTTCACTTAGTTCTCTTAGGCAGGCAGGATTTCCACCGCATTAGCTGGAAAAATGCTGCTTCAGCCAAGATTTCCACAATGATTAACACATCAAAAACAACAAGCTCTCACATTTTATAGCAGCACATTAGAAAAATCCTTTTTTTTTGCAAGGTGGAAGAATATATTATGCAAAAGGGTAAAAATCCCTTCAAAATCGCCTTGTTGGATATATAATCTGCCTGGTAAGCTATTTAAAAATCAGCATTTATAAGGTATGTGTGGCCTTCAAAAATGCTAAGTACCTAATTAGAGGCTTTTGCACCAAATTGCAACAGTGGCCTATGCAGGAGAGCTGAGCAGTGCAGGAGATGATGCAGATACAAGAACAGTGCTCCTGCTGGTCCCTGCAGACCTGCTCCAGGAGAGGAGGACAGGGAGCTGTTCATCTCGGCATCCCACCATATGGGTGTGAGCACAGGGTGGGTGCAGATAACCCTGCTCCTGCTCAGTAAAGCCGCACACAGCTGGGCAAATGTCTGGAGTCTAGGCATCTGGAGAGCAGACCACCAGTCATGCTGCCAGGAGAGCTGAGCCAGAAAACCCTAGTAGGAGAACAAGAGATAAATATATTGTATTCCACTATCTTTTAGTCACTGCAGGCATCAAAGGAACAAGGCAAGAAAGGGGAGCTTGGACAAATTCAGAAAACCCTTCCCATAGGAAACCCTCACATTTCATATCTATTAAAATACCAAACTGGGTTCAAAGACAAATACTTCTTTCCCCCGACCTTGAATTTTAGACTCACTTGCACGAGAAATGTTGAAACTTCTTATTGAAAGACATTTAGTTGAATGGGAAAAAAAAAACCAGTTTTTTTTTCTTCCTTCCAGGAAGTTTGCCTTGCTTCAGCCAGTACTTAAAGTTACTTGCTCACTTTTTCTACTGTTAGGACAGTTATTGGGAAGGGAAATACCAGCTTGCCATGACAAGTCATGGCACTTCGTCACCAGAAAGACCATCCTGTCTATGCCACTGTAACTATAACACATCAAGCTGTGGCAATGTGTAACCTTTTTGGAAAAAATCAACTTTCTTCCCTTCTCTGGAGAAGAATGCAGATTGGTTTGAGTTGAAGATGAGCATCAGTTATAAAACACATCCATCCGCAAGGCAGTTGGAGATAATTTTTCTTCTTCATTTCAGATAACTGTATGGACCATTAAGACACTTTGCATTTTCTTTTGATAGGTTTTTTTCTCTTTGCTGATTTAAACCCCTCATTTCAATAGGCTGCACTGCTTATGGTCAGAGGGAAAGCAGTGGTGGTGTTAAGGCAGAGCTCACTGGATGCCCTGGGCTCCTGTGTTTTGAACTGCTAAGCTGAAAATGAACATCTGCTGCTGAAAAGCTTTTACATTATTTTTTTAAATACATTTCATTTCAAGAGGTTCCAAGCAACCAGCCTTTTCCAGCTGTAACACAAGAAATATTTCAGAAAACATCTGGGAATTGGTAAGATGATACAGAAGTAAGGACATATTTAAGATCATTAATAATTTATAATTAACTAGACCTGTCACTGTTCAAAGACCCAGTATTAGTTAAAAAAGACACACACACACAGAATCTTATAACTAAATCACCTCTGTAAATATGCAAAGCCAGGAGGTAAGTTGCCTATACCTCACTTACATCTTGTGCATCATTTAAGAATACCTTGCTGACAGTGGGAAACAAGTCCATCAACCTGCTCTGGAGAGGTGCAGGACTTTGCAAAGCACACAGTGGTGGAGCAAAACTTGGGACTGGGAGTTCCATCTTGATTACACCACTGGTACAGTCTCTAAGCTGCTAGAAGAAAGGTGGGACCTGACCTAGCTCTGGCAGAAAGAGCTTCTCACATTTTCTGGAATTTATTTTTTTCTGTACAATATATGTCTAAAATTCTAAGAACTTTATTTTTTTCTGTACAATATATATCTAAAATTCTAAGAACTTTATTTCTCAGATAAAAAGTCCATATCTGGCTTTCAACCAGTCACAGAACCAATGGAACACTATCGCATTTTCAGTGAAATGTCCCCATTTTAAAAAAAGCAACAACAATTATAATAATTTGGGAAACAGTCTACCTTCAATTCAGCCACTTCCTTCCAGAGAAGCCCACTGGAGACCCTTAATCCTTCCTGTGAGTAGTGGACCAGTGCTAACAGCAATAAACCAAGGACTGGAAGCATAGAAAAGTAATTAATAAACATGCCTCTGCATCTTTGTTGTATCAGCAGAGAAAACAAGGAATGCCATGAACTTTGTATTTTGTGGACAGGCGGGGGAAGCTACCCAAAACACAGGGTGAGTCGAATACCATGTGTTGAATTGGGTAGCAACTAGTGGAAATTTTTGTTTCTGGTAAATTTAAAAGGCCTTTTGGCATGTCTCACTTCCTCCTTGTATTTTATGAGCCCAAAGAGATAATTGTCTTTGTGTCCTCTTTGATTATTCCTAAGCATCCTTTCCAGGAGGATTTTGACCTAAACTTTCCCTGTAAGAAATCCTCTTGTTTAGGACCCCCATTCTAGGCTGGTTCCCATCCCAAACAAAATGAGAGCTCAAAATATCTCTGCCTTTGTGTCCTGGGCCTCTTCAGACAAGCCAGCTTCCTCAACCAGCTTCCTGCATTCTCCAATCTGACTCGTCCTTACTCATCCCTCCATTTAATTTAATCAGCAATAAGCTCATGTGATCCAAGCTTGGTATTTCTCCTGCTTACCAAGTCAAAAACAGCACTGTCTTTGATGCACCATTAACTTCTTGGGAAAGACACCTCTCAACTCTTGCATCCCCTTATTTTTTTTTCCTTCCCACCTCTAGGATATTCACATCTTCCACCACACCTGGCAGGACTCATGTCCCAAACAAGAGAACAAAACTTATTTCCCAGAGCAGAATTGAGAGCAGTACCATAGATATGTGATCTAGCAAAACTAATGCAAAGGAAAAATAAAAAAAGCAAAATGTTGGTACCTGTGGTCAGAAACCATTTCTGTAGCTGGAAATGGCAAGGGCCTAGTCTAGATGTGGGTGTTCTGCAGTCAGTAGTGTAGACAGAAATGAAGCAGAGCAGAGCATAAAGCAAACTCCTGTTTGCTGGGCTGCGATGGCAATGGGCACTGCTGTCTCAGCTGCCCCTAACACATCCTACTCACAGCTGGCTTGCAGCTCCCTCTTGCTCCTGAGAGTGAAGGGAGCTTTTCCCTTTGCCGTGAGTTTGCACTGGGCTGGATAGGAGGGTCTGATCCCTCCCAGCCTCTGGAAGGTGCAAGGAGCTGACTTGCACCCCAGTGATACCCCTGCCAACACTGATGGGGACTAAGTTTGCAAAAACTGGCAATGGAGCATGCTAGTTCATAGCAATTACAGACATGCTGGCAGGAAGGGGTCTCTGCAGGTCTCTAGTCCAATCTCTTTCTCAGAGCAGGACTATCTCCAGCACTAGGTCAGGTTGGTTGTGTCTTTGCCTTGGAAACCGTCAAGGACAGACATCACTCACATGACTTAAACCCATACACAGATGCTTTACTGGTTGGGTCTAGAGAGGACTAGATAAAGACTTTTATACAGATACCACAGAAATCCACCACAGCCCACAAGTCCTCCACTGTTCTGTGTTATAATGGAACCCCATGGGGAAAAACCACAGCTGTTTTATCTTCCTGGAAACCTGTGGTCTCATCTGCTCAAGAACTTATTCTCACCATGGCTAGTGCCTGCTTATCACAGGAAGAGAGGGATCACAGCAAGTCAGTCTCTGTGCCAATTTGCAAGGGAGGGAGAGCAGTGAGTTTGTCAGCAGTCTCACAGAGGGCTCCAGCAAGGCTCATTTAAATATGCAGGACACACACAGCAGAAGGAGAAGACTGGAAATATGGCTGTATGAACACCACTTAAAAGGAAGCAGCCATCGTAATTAGCCTGGCAGAAAAACTCAGGCACTGCCCTCCTTGCTCAAAGCTGAGTGCATTGGTAGTTCAACTGATTTGCTGTGCAGGGCCAGTGGCGACGGCGTAGTGACCCTTGTTATATTACCAGTTCTGCTAAGCACCTCCATGCTGCCTTCCGTCTCAAAGGGATAACAAATAGCTGCCAGGCAGACAGACAAGCCACATGCATATTCCTTCTGTGCTTGTAAGAAGCACAGGGACCCAAAACTTGGGCCCCCAATAACTGGGATCACCACCCTCTTTTAAGAGGCAAATTAATTGCCAGTGAAGGATGCAGAAGATTTGTGCCAAAACAGGACTAAGTCATGTTTTGGAACAGGAGAGGACTGTGTTTTCCCACAACGGTTCTTGTTATTACACAAGAGACAAGGTCTGCTTTCTCCAACACTTTGTTTATTCATTTGCCATTTGAGAAGATCCAGTTAGTTGCAAATTGCACAAGCCCCAGGCTCTTTTTTTTTTTTTTTAATTTAAATCCTGGTCTAAAGAAACCAGATCACCAACAGGGTTTCATAGACTCAGAAGGTACAAGCCTCTCTTTTTGAAGGAGCTTGGTTTCCTAAGGAGAATCCACTCTAATCTCACCTCCATCACACCAGTCCAAAACAGCACATGGGAACATAGTTCAGCTCACTGCAAGTGTAACTCCTTTTGGAACTGTCTTGGCTTGCATAAGGATCATTTCAGTCAAAGCTCAGATGTTTCCATTTGGCAATGTTACTTCAGTGTCTGAAGAGCTTGTGGTGGTCTTCCTCAGCACCCAGGTGTCTACAAACCCAGCCTCCAAACTGACAACATGCATCAGTTTTGCCCCTGGTATCAGGAAGATGGCACATAATGATAAATACAATCTGAACAAAATGTCAGGATCAGAGAGAAGAATGGGAACATGAGCAAATCAATCCACAAATCCGTTGTGGGCATACTGTTAAAGTTTTTCAGAAACAAAACAAAACACAGAGAGAGAGAGGATTCCCCATTCCCCCAGATGACACATTTTGGAATATAACCCTTCATGCTGTTGTAAATCCAATATTCCATTACGAAAGTGCTGACTTTTTTTTTTAACACGTTATTAAACAATTCACCCTGAAATCCTACAATTTAACTTAAAAGACTGGGGAAAACAGCTCTTGTAATATGAAAATTAAGCAAAATTCCATTTCAACAATTTTGCCTTGTGTTATGCAAGTCCTAGAAAGCCCTCTGAAGTGCATCAATTTCAAGCTCAGATTTAATGTCCCACATGTTGTCATAATTCTGGAAACGAAGCAAGATGAAAAAATGACCAGGGTTGCACAGAAGGATGAGCAATGGGAGAACAGGGTATCTACTCGCTATGTCTACAGGTTCCTGGAAATTTCAAGTGGTTTGCAGCCAAGCCCATCAGCTTGGCCTTAGTATTTTAGCCTGCTCTTCTTATTACATCAGAGCAGACAAAATTTGGTTTGCCTTGGCTGGCCAAGGTACCCATCTTAGGTAGAAGGCAAAAAGTAGTGTATGTCATGGGTTTTGAAATGTGGGGCACTGCTGTCCCAAAATACCCCTGTGCAGCAGGAAAAACAATGAGAGTGCAGAGGATGGAGTCCTGCCCTGCCACAGGGAAGTCCTGGTCACAGGCATGTTGCTGCCCATCTGATTTCTTCAAGCAGCTGCCATACCTTTTGGCAAAAATTGGAGCAGAACATTCTGAAGCAACAGTCCAATCCTGTCTACTCAGAAACCAGCCCTCTTTGCAGAGATCAGTACATGACTGCTATTATAACCCTGCAGCCTCACCTGTGGCTCAGAGCCCTGAGCATTAACATCACTGCTTTGACTCTTCCCAGCCTGCCTTTCAATAGAAAATGTCTTTCCACAAAAAAGAGATTAGAATGACCTTTCTGCTTCATTTTATTTCTCTAACCCATGGACAAAAGATCATCATAGCCATGGGTGGAGAAAGACAAAGAGATGTTGGAGCTCCTGAATTTCCTCTTCCTTGATCTGTGGACACAACTTTCCAGCCTACTCTGCCTATGAATGGGTTTGACACCACAGAGCAGTGAATGTGTAGGTGGCATCAATGCCCTTGCTAGTCCTATCTGTGATCTCAGACTGCTCTGAGCTCCATGGAGTGAGCAGAGTTGGATTTCTCTGAGAAGGACAGTATGCATTTCTGGTGCTGCATAAGGAACTGGTGTTGGGCTTGCCTCAGTTTATCAGTCTCAGACCTGTGCTCAAGTGGGATCTAAGCTCCATAGTGAATGATGAATCTCAGAGCCACTGCAAACCTATGCCAAGACAAAGGAGAAAAACATTTGAGCTGGTGCCACAAGAGAGAGTATTAGTCATTACTGATCTTGACCCATAAGCTGCTGTGATCGACTAATGATGATACAAAGTTGGAGGCTTCTGCAACACATTGGATGGAAAGCAGAAAGATCATGATGACTTCAAAGCTTGGAGTGATAAAAACTGGGAGGAGAGGAGGGAGTTCAGTGGCACAAATTGCAAGGCTGTGTTTTCAGGTACTAATAAGCAAAAATGCTATGGGAGGGGAGCTCAGTGCCTGGAGGAAGCAGGGAAGGGAAGCCTGGCTGTATTAGTCAGATGCACACTTTCTAATGCAGGCATGAAAAGGGTGAGTGGATCAAGCTAGCTATTTTCCATACGCACCTATTAGTGTCCCTGCACAGACAGGCAACATTGCTTACAGCCCCCATCAGGCATCCAGTAAAGAGAAAGTTGCTGGTATGTATGGGGACAGGAAGCCCATTGCACAAAGGAGACAAGAAGAGCTTGGTACATGCAGCCTAGTAAAACAGATGTGAGGAGGAACTTCTGTCACTGTCTACATTAGTCTAGAAAGTACCAGCTCAGGGAGGAGTGCAGTTTTGGGAAAGCCTTCCATTGTGTGCAGGGAACAGAGGGCAACTGTTCAGTGTTCAAGGGTGCCTGAGCAATTTATTGGTGGCAGAATACAACAATTTTGCCATCAACTGTTGGCCTTGCATGGATGGCTGTGCTTCTATGGCTGCAAATCATGCTGCATAGTCCTGGCCTGCATTGCCTTATACCATCCCTCTGACCCACAGCATGACACACACTGATGGGAAGGGTGTTTGGAAATCTGCAATGGTGGATGTCCCCCATATCTCTCGGTGCCTGCATCACCCTGGGGCAGGATTTCTTCTTACTGCCAAACCTGAACTTCCAGAAGCACAATTTCTGGCTGCTACCCCTTGTTATAATGTCTGTCACAACCACCATCTCTGTAAAACCCTTTTAAGAATCTGTAGCTGCTCCCAGGGCTCCACAGGAGCAGAAAGGAATAAGGGTAGAGATAACCAGGTACTTCACCATACACTGGATAAACCAACACCAAGAGAAACCTGTAGAATTACCATGTGGGTGCTGAGACTAAGCACAGCAGAAGAAATGGACAATGCCAATATACAAAAAAGCATGTTGAAATTGTGAAACCGTGCTCATTAAGGGTAGATGTTTTCATTTCTTTATCCTTTTGCAGAATTCAAAGCAAAAAAAAAAAAAAAAATCACATTTTCCAAATCTTCCAGATAGTACACCTTCAAAAGTATGACTCATCATTTTCTCCACTTTTGATTGCTTAGGACTAAATGTAGATGTTCAAGGGGCTCCCAAAAAGTTTTCCGCATTTTCCCCCATCTTCAGGTTTGAAGGTTGTGGAGGGGTTTTTGTTTGTTTATTTGCTTGCTATCTTCATTGTCAGAGGCAGAAAGCAGCTAAGTTGCTTTTTCTTCTGATCTCGAATTTTTTGAAGTAGAGGATATTGTAAAACCTTGCAGAGAGAGAAAAAAGAAAAGGAAAATCCTACCTTAGGATCATCCATCTTCTAACATTCAGCAGGAAGATGTCAGATGTTGGTAACTTTCAAAAGCAAAATCGAAACAGAAGCATTTGTTTCAATTCCAAACTTTTTGGCAATTATTTTGTCTCAAACAATCTACCTTTTGAAAAGGCTCTTTTCAAACTAACTCCAGTGTCCAAAGGGGTTGTCATTTGAGTCTATAGCTTCTGGTACCAAACCCAGTTAATCTGAAGTAGCTACAAAAGAATGAAATCATTACAAATGGGAAGAAAATATTGCTCTGCCTATTATTAGTGCACATGTATTGTCAGCAAGAAAGCCATGAGCAAGGCCTGTAATAGCCATCTCTGGAGCAGGCATGAACGGACTAGCATGAAGCTAGAAGCCAAAAAACAGGCCAGCTGAAACCTGCTTTTCTCAAAGGGCTGGACTGGCCTTGCAGAGCCACACATGATTCAGTCATTGAGAGATAGAGAAGATCAGACCACGTGCAGCAGAATCACATTAATAAATAAGAAGTATTGTCTTCTAATTATCCCTCTCACAAATAATCTCTGCCAGAGTTTCAGGTCTGAGAAGAGAAAGGAAAACCAAAGGTGACATCGGTGGCCAACTTGCCAGTGGAGATGGCACTGTTTGGGTAGATAACTACCTCAGCATCACAGTCTCTGAGGTCTGTGGGCAAAGTGAACTAGCTGAGTTCACACAGCACTCAGGTCTAAGGACCCTCATCATGATTGTAATGCTGGCCACAGCAGTGAATGCACGTGTTCAGGTGCTGAGTATTAAGGGCATTTCTCCACTACTAATGCAGGATGCCCCCATCCCCTGGTTTACAGAAGTAACTAGCACATAGAGCAGATGTGCATCCATTTGCCTGCGGAGGAAATGAAGCAGACATCACCTGGAAATCTGTTACGTGGAAAAGGTTGGGGGAACAAACTGCTGCTGAGGACAACAGGAGAAATGAGTAGCAGAAACTGCTCAGGCAACTTTGCTAAGCTGTGGAAATCTTACGAATATGAGGGAAAAGGAATTCCTGCACTGAACTGCACCTTTTTTTTCATCTTAAAACAAAACTTGCAGACCTTGAGGAAAGACAAGGCACTTTCATCACATTTAAAGATGACTGATTTTTAAAAATTTTAATTATACCATTGATGTTTTGCAGGAACTAGGATGTAATACAGAATGATAGTGGTGTTCAGGTCTGCTCAACTTCTGCGTGGCCCATGGTTTTGTCCCAGTCCCTCCAGATACCCAGGCCACCTGCTTTTCTTCTCCCATTTCCCTGCCTTGTTACAGCTGCAGAGCAGTGCTCCCATTTTGTGCCATGCCTAGTGAAGAGGGCTTTCCTCTTCACTTCATATGGCCAGAAGAAGCTGTTTCCATCACATATAAAACTTGTTCCATGGGTTACATACTATAGACTGGACTTTCCCACTAAGCCACTTACAAATGACAGATCTCTAGTTTTGACCCCAGCATTACAGGATGCAGGTTTGTGCATTGCTGTTGCTGTCTTTCCTATGTCTTTTCTGATTTTCTTTTTTACAGAAATAATATGAGGTGGGATATGCTTCATTAGACTAACTGTATAAAGAAGCTGGCAATTTCCTGTTAATTCAATGACCTAGTGTCGTGGTTTCAGGTCAGCTCAGTCGCTAACAAAGCACCACGAAGCCGCTCGCTCACCCCTCCCTCCCCCCTCCGGTGGGATGGGGAGGGGAATCAGGAAGGAGAAAGAAAAGGAAAAAAAACCCGAAACCTTGTGGGTTGAGATAAGGACAGTTTACTGGGACAAAACAAGGAGAGGATTTACAACAACAACAATGGTACTAATAAAAGAACGTACAAAACCCGAGTTATACACAGTATAACTGCTCACCACCCGGAACCCGACACCCTGCCGCTACTCGCACCGAGAGCCGAAAAAGCGCACGCCCTACCAGCCCCTCCTCCTTTATATACTGAGCATGATGTCACATGGTATGGAATAGCTCCTTGGCTAGCTCAGGTCAGGTGTTCCGGCTGTGCCCCCTACCAGGCTTCTGTGAAAATTAACCTTATCCCAGCTGAACCCAGGACACCTAGTAATACTACAAGCCTCTCCAGCTGCTGAAAAAACCCAAAAAACCCTAAAGAAATAAACACTAAGACAAGTACAGTGAGGTGACATACGGTGTTTTCAACTCCCTATGCAGAGGGAATTCTCTTATTTATCATGACACTAGCTCCCCAGGCCCTGAATGCTTTTTGTTTCTTGCTAAACCAAAGACTAGGACCTATCACGTTTGAAAGCCCTGCCCGTACTGCCTCAGCTGACTCACAACAAATACCATGTAACAAGAAATAAAGGCAGAAACAGGATGTAGACAGTGGACAACCATCAGTTGATTATCAGTTCAAGCCATAATAACTGGAAGGTGTTTGGAAGAGAATTCACCTGGAATTGGTGTTGCCTTCTTTTCCTTTTACTAGTGCAGGAGAGGAGAGAAAATGGACAAGAAACTGGAGGGGAAGGAAAGAAAGAAAGAAGGTAATAGAAATGCTATTTTGATTATGGTGATGATGATGATGATGATAATAAAACCAAAAATTTTAAAGAGGTGAAAAAAATTGCATGGAAATCTTTGATTCATGAAGATATTCTTCCATGAACATGCATTAAGGTACTACTAGAATCTCCCTGAAAAAATATACTTTTTGAGAACAGAGCCAAATGGAGATATTCTTACATGTCCTAAAAGCAATGAAACTTTTGCAGGGAAGATAGGTGCAGTGCTGTGCCATGACAATTATCATGCATCCAGCTGCAGAGCTCCAGGTTTGCTCCTCAGAAATGATCCTACAGAATCAATTCTCCACAAACAAGAATCCATCACTACTGTTACTGAATATCTGGTGATGCAGACAGTCAGCATGCATATTTGCTTATTTGAATAGGATCAAATCATTCAATACATATCTAACATTTGATACATTAATAATATTTCCTCCTGCTTTAAGTGGCAAAGCAGGAATCTTTTTTTTTGCATTTCCTGAAGGTACTATTAAGTGTAGGTACAGAGTAGGGGCAGGAACTTTTCCCTGGGCACAGTATATGCTGCCATCCCTCCCCACCTACCCCATGGTATTTATAGGGGGGTTTCCACTAACCTCATACTGGCAGGGCTGGCCCCACAGCTGGATCCTAGCAGCTCTCTGAGTTTCCACCCATCAACTGACTTGCAGGAAAGCTGTCCTGTGCACACCTGCAAGCCTACAGTAAATACAAGCTAACTTCCTTACTTTAACCCTGATGCCCAGCAATTTGGCTGTGTGCCAAATACAAGCTAACTTCCTTACTTTAACCCTGATGCCCAGCAATTTGGCTGTGTGCCTCCCCACACAAGGGTAAGCCTGAAAATCTGTCTTTCCATCACAGCCCAAACTAGGATCCAACTCCTCTGAGTTCATGTTCATGTTGATGGCATGAAGTAGCAGTTATTAAATTTACAGAAAGCTTTTATTTGGCATTTTGTAAAATCGGCCTGAGCTAGAGTGTTTGGCTTCTCAACTTTCCCTGTGTTTGCCAGGGGGCTGGATCTAAATACTGGCATCCCTCTAACTTATAAAATTTGTGACGCATTTTTAGAATGGCAGGAACGTTACTGCTCTGCAAATGTCAGGTATTAAAGTATTAATTGTTATTCTCACTCCCCTTCTACTGTGCACAGTTCTGTACTTACAAAATAAGATTTTCTCTAATTTACACTGATTGAAAAAGAGCTCATTCAAATCCTGAATTTTTTTTAGTGCCAGAAGTCAGGTCCTTGGCAGGGTTTTATTAACGTCAGGTTCCCCATGACCCATCAGGTCCCATGGAAGACTAATATTGCACACAATTTACCTGAGGAGTTTTGATCCTAAACCCAAGTGACCTCAGTGGCAAAGTAAAAAGCAAAAGCAACAATACCCTTTGATCATCTGGGTATTGGACTGCCAAAAGCGCTCTTGCTCAATATGAGAGGAGGAGAAACTATTAATTGTCTTCAGGAGGTAGCCCCAAGATGTCACGTATGTGTGACTGGACCAAAACCTTCTTGATGGTGCATTTTAGAAGAACGTCCAGTCACTACTGTGAGCCAGAAGAGACGCTCATCTTCCTCTTACTTGCTTCTTTGGTCTCTGTCTTACAGAAGCCTCACAAAATGCAGAGATGACAATGCTGTTTCACCAGCCCACCCTCAGAACAGGAACTCAAGGCACAGAGACTGAGCCATTTGCTCAAGGCAGCTCAAATGCTGTGGGAGAGCCCACACTGAACTAGGAGTTCAAATTCTCATCTGCTACCTTCAGCAGGTTGTTCTTTACCCCTCAACTGTGGCTAGAAAAAGGGCAACATAAGACCGTCTAGCATCTAATAGGACTTCCCCTGGTTGCAAAGTGTGCCCATGGTTTCCTATTCTTTCTCTGTGTATGTCCAAAAAGAGTTCAGATCTGTTTCCCCTGTTCTCTCCTGTCAGGTAGTTGCAGGCACCAGGAGCTTCCCCTCCCCACCTGAACAAGCTCAGCTCCCTCTGCCTTCCCTCCACACCAAGTGCTCCGGCCCTGACCATCTCAATGGCCTCTACTGGACTTGCTCCAGTAGTACATCAATGCTGGTCCTGGACTAGGCAGCCCGAAGCTGAGCACAGCATCCAGATGTGGCCTTGCCAGTGTGCAACTTGTACACCAGGATCCTCATCTCTTCCTCTGCAAAGCTGCTTTCTAATCTGTTTGCCCCCGTTTGTCCTGCTTCCTAGGGTGGTTGGGTTCCAGCTGCAGGACTTTGCATTTGCTTTGGCTGAACTCCCTATAGTCCTGCCAGCCCAATTCCCACCCTGTCCAGGCCTCTCTGAATAGTAGTCTTGTCTTCCAGCACATTGTTGGCACCTCCCAATTGGGTGTCATGATGCTTTAGGGCACACTCTGTCCCACTATCCAAAGCATCAATAAAGGTGTTACATAGTATCAACCCCAATATTGACCATCTCAGAAACATCACTTGTAAGCAACTGCCCCTGAATTTCAAGCTGTTGAGCGTGACAAGCTCTCTGAGCCTGATAGTCTACTCAGGACCACTGCCCATAAACTTGCCTAATGCCAGTGCAAAGCAGTCTTTTCTACCATGACTCTGAACCTACATGTAACCCTTCTCATTAGTCACTTCAAGACAAAGCAAATAATTTCCATATGTACAGTATGAAGAGTTACACCCATTTTCTGGGCCCTACAAAACTGGTTTTCTTAGCAAGAGTCCCATTCTTTAGCTGTAACCGAGAACTTCAAACTGTGGGCACAAATATATTGTGTGTATAATTGTAAATTTACTTCAGCATGCTCTCATACAAACCTAAATCAATAGAAGAGAAAATAAAAGTAGGAAATGACCATTCAAAGTTTTGCCCAATTTTTCTCTGTAAATGAAAACTGTTAGAGCAGTACTGCATGAGACTTTTTTTTTTTGAGAAGGTGAACAGCCTTTCCACTTAAACAGTCTGACAAGCATTGCTGTTGGGCACTAAGGGAGAATCTTGCTTCCACAACTCCTTTTTTTATGCACTAAGAGGAAAACATAAAAAAGTTGACATTTTTCTGACAAATCCTTAATCTGTTTTATTTTAGTTGTTGGCATTGGAAAAATTGAATCCCCACCTACTCAGTTCTTGCTTATGCTATATTAATATTTAAAGGCATTTCAAAATATGCTTGATTCCCAAGCATAAACTGAAGAAAAAAGATGTCAGAAAGGAGGTTACTGATTTGAGCTCCTCTACTGTCAATTCTCACACACACACCCCTGTGCTCCACTGCTGGTCTGTAAGTCAGTGAAAGGGTATCCCAGGGAGACTAAACTTATATCTAAAAAACCAGAGAGATTTCCATCCATTCAGGATAAAAAAAAACCAAAAAACAGGGAGAAAAATAAAAGTAAAGAGTTGTGGTCCTCCTAGCGAGAAAGTCTGAGAAGCTGTAAGGTAAAAATATCAATGTATGTTCTGGCACCTTTTCCTTCACCAGGATTCAGCTTTTGTGTTGTTTCCTAATTGCAGTAGCTGTAATGTGTAATGCTTATTTGAGTCTATTTGACCAGAACTGTAATGCATTTAATGCTGCCATTGTCTTTACTGGCTGCTGCAAAGCATATAGCTGTTATCTATAGTTCAGAAGATACAGCTTGGACAGCCTGAGGATAAGCAGTAAGGAAAAGATCTTGGGCTAACTTGAAAGGAAAACTGTCTCACCCAGCAACACACAGATGCTGTCAAAACCCATAATTTTACGATTTTGATTCACTTTTGAATGGTAGATACACAAAAATGGTCTGGATAGCTTGTCTAAGGTGGATTTAGCAGCTGGTCCTATAAGCATTCTCAAAAGCCTTTATAGGCTGTAGGTGCTGAACATGATAAGGAACAACACTTTTCAGTCTGTTTTCAAATGTATATCTGATGAAGGCAGGAGAACAACCACCCAGTCTGATGCTGGCATCCACCCTTAAATCCCCACTGCTGATGTCATATAACTTTTTGCCTGTATCTGGGTTGGAAGGGACATCTGGAGGCCTCCAGACCTACCTTGCCTTTGGAGCAGGACTGGTGCCAACACTGGATCAGGTCTGTCATGGTTTGCCTAGCCAAACCTTGAAACCTTCCAAGACTGGGCAACCCAGCACCTCACCAAGCACCACAGCTTCACTAAACACCCAACATAATTTTCATAAAAGTGAGAGTGCCCTAAACAAATCAATCTCTTGGCAATTAGGATGCATGTCAATGTATCCAAGTGAATTCCTCCTTAATTTTTCACAGAATAGCCTAATGGATAAGTAGACCAAAAAATGGGAAAGCAAAATGTTGCTTTTTAATGGACACTGGAGATTTTTTTTGCAGACATGTCTTCTCTATGGGAAGAACTGAGACCTGATTGTAACTGAATACAATACCTCTGGAAATCTTCCTAGGGCTTCTTTGAAAAAAAGATTCAAAGAAATGAAGAAATTCTTTAGTGGCAGATAGACTATTGAAAAACTGTACGTGGGGAAGGACAAGGAAAGAAAAGGAGAGAAGAGCTTTGAAGAAAAGCTCAAAAAACATCAGATATCATTGTAAAAGGAAAGAACACACAGAGCCCTAGATGTCTTTCTGTAGCATCTCTGTTTCTCCGTGACTCAGACCAAGAGGTTTGGCTGTTGAAAATCAAGCACACATGTCCAATTACTTTACTAATTTCAAGGCCTGTCTGATAAATAAATATGCTCTGAGTTTAAGAGATTTCACTAGAAATAACATATCCTATGTACCAGAAAGAGGTTCATGTTGTAAAACTGTAAAGTCATGACCAAAGGGGAGATTGCTTAATTAGCTCATTATTTTTCTCAAAAGCAATGGAAAAAAATCAGCTGACTGCAGTATCTTTATGTCTGTGTTTCCAATAGTTACAAGGCAAAAAATTTTTAAGTGGCAAAGATTTCTAGATTAATAGCTCCTTTTTTTTTTTTTTTAAATGACAGTTTATTTTATGCAGACAATGTAGACTTTAAGAGCTGCAAAATCTCTAAAACCAACTCTCAGAGTAAAGGTATGAGCTCTCCTAACTCCAGGGCAGAAGCCATGTGAGAGAGTCAGGAGGAAGAATGTTTTGGGGAGGAGGCAGTTTCCAGGGGGACCTTTCCAAGTGCTGAGCAAGATGAGCTCCTCTGTCCAGGGCCACTTAAATCCTAGGAGCACCTCTGTCTGGCATGTTCCTTTGGCCATGCCAGCACCTCCAGACAGCAGTCAGAAGGATGCAGAGAGTTTCTTTGATGTGGGGCAATGGCTGCTTTCTTAAAGCTGGAACATGGCACATGGTTCAGCAATGGCTATGTTACTCCAGCAGGTTTTATTTGGCTCCGGCAGGTGTTACCAGAATGAGTGCAATCTGTTCTTGGAGTGAGGAGATGCTCTCCATTAGAAGAATTGCCATTTCCTCCCACTTGTGAGACTGCCTGCGTAGAGTGAGCTATTAGCAACAGGGTATGGGATGAGAGTGGTTTTCCAGGCATGACACACCTCCTTCTCCCACCCCACTCCAAGGATGGGGTTAACACGACAGGTCCTACCTACTCACACTGAGATGTGCATTTTCCCTAGCTTCTTTACTGACTCATCTAGATGGTGAAAGTTAAAAATGAGCATGGTTTAGGGCTTCAGTTATTTGTTTTTAAACCAGTGTAATCCCTTAATCCAGTGCAATTCCTACCTCCTTGTTGGGAGAGTGATAAACATTTGAGAATTAACTGAATGTCCTAAAGCTCATAAAACTCAAATATAGCTCTTCTGAGGGCCATATTTGCAGTGCCATGGACACAAAATCAGGGTCTTTTTCTGCAGCCTAGAGCCCAACAGACTGTCTCTGGCCCCTGAGGACTCTCAGCACAATACCACAATGCAGAGGAGGGGAACCCTCATGCAGAAAGGTTGGGTAACTGGACCAATGGCACACAAAAAAGCTATGCCACAGATGGGAGATGATCTCCTGAGGGCCCCTCTCTGAGGAAAGACACACCATTTTAGTCCTGACCTTTGCATAGTACCAGCTATGATGCTTAGGCCAGTCATTTGAAGGTATAGCTCAGCTATCCACATCTGCCTAAAGCATCTTCCCCAAATAGCCCTGAATCTGGACTTGAATGCACTCACAAAAGGAGAATTTGTTATGGACACTTGGAGCTCACACCAGTGGCTGGTTCTCCTCCTTGCCAGAAAACAGGCTTTGTTTCTCAAATGAATTTTCCTGCCTTTCATTTCTAGACATTGTTTTTTGTTTGGGTTTTCTCCACTAGATTAATAAGGCCCTTAATACCTGCTATTTTCTCCCTATGAAGTTCTTATACACTGTAATCAAGCTACTTTTGGATCTTCTTCTCAAAAACCAGACTGAGCTCTTTAAGAATTACTGCGAAGTATCTTTTTTCCAGAACTGTGCTTTATCTTTCTGAAGTTGCTTTTCAAGAGCAAGATAAGCATTGTTCAATTATCCCACATCCCAGAGAGCAGTCCCATTCAGAAGTCCTGTTAGGTAAAGGCATGACCAGATTGCACAATACCCCAAATAAATTTACCTTATTGTTGTGTTAGCACCCATGGGCTTTGACTCATGATCCCTTTTGGGTTTAATCTGCTATAGCCAAAGGGCTCCCTGTCCCTAGCTGTGTGCCCCAGCCCTCTGCCACAGGAACAGCAAGGTTACTGCTTTAGCCACATCAGTTGTCAGCCAGGCACACTGCCATAAGCTTCAACCCCAAGCTGTGAATTTACTCCCAGCATACCACCCTTTCATAGAGACACCTCCACAAGAAAAGCATTTTGGACAAGGTAGAGCAGTCATCACCTGTATGTTCCAGGTATCCTGAGGGTCAGGAATACAGCAAATTATCACTGTATAAAAGATTAAAGCCTTCAGAGCTTTGATTGAGCAAAGCAATTACATACACATTTTACTTGTCAACACAAGGCTACTAAACAAAGAGCTTGAGCATTTGGCAAAAGCTGAGCAGATAAATAGTTGCTGAAACCCAATAAAATTCTCATGTAAGGTTTTTCCTAAAACCCTGCAAGTTGATCAATGTATTTGATTTTTGGTCTCTTTTTTTTCAAGGACTGAGAAATGCTTCAGAAAGCTGTCTCATGGAGACCAGTCTCTCATTTAACGGGCAGGGCTAAGTGCAGGACAGGACACTGTGGCAAAGCTGTCTGCCCATAACACTCATGGAAGATATTTATTTAATAAATGCAAGAAGCAACTACAATGGTCTTTCCCTTAGTGGTAAGGGAGGATTAAATATCTGAGAGAAGAGCAATGCCTTTTGCTCTTCTTGACATTTAATACTGTGGAAGGATGAAGAAGCTACAGCCAAGACCATGTGAGCCCAGGGTGGTAGAGACACAGGAGACAACCCATTGGACTCTCCTGGTGCAAGAAAAGAAAGCTAAGACCAACAGATATGCCTAGATACACAACCAAGGGTAGACTTTCACACAAAAGGATTAATGCAACAAAAACGAGTTTCATCCTGTGCAGCACTTCGGAATGCTCAGAGCAACGTTGAAGGACATACTGGAGGAGGGACAGGATGATCCTAGGCCCTGCTATAGCACACAGCAGGGGTTATTGCATGGCCTTTGTGGCCGACACCAGGTCAAGATAACAAAAGACAGCGCTATCCAAGCTATTAAGCTCTCTTATACACCAATGTACTGCTGTCTGGGCAGCTAAAGTAGACACCACAGTTCCTACATTTGGCAGGACAGTTTGAAGCCACCCAACCAGCCAAGAATGAGCAGAGAAAAAAGATTTGTTTCACCCAAAGCAGAACACTGGTAAATTACCGTATGAATCTTAAAAATGGCTACTGAGACACTGGGAGCACCTGGTTGGGAAGACCTGATCAAAAATCCAGTTTCCAGTCCAATTTATACTTGGACCTTGGCTCTCCAAATATGAAAGATAGTTGTGCTGCCAGATAAACTTCATCACAGTCTGACTTCTACCATAATTGAGTTTCTGCCTCATCATTCAACAGAGAAATGACTCAGTGTCACTTATGGGAGGAAAATGTTGTTTCTCTCCTCAGTCATTTCCTCCAGATTCTCTGTCTTGGGGAAAAAAAAGGTGTGTGTGTGGGGAATTTCTATTCTTGAGATCACTCCAATGTTTTAAAAATTAGTTTTTTCCTAAGTCCAGGATAGTAGTCCAAGATATATCACATCATTCTAACCAGAGACATCATGGGAGATACTGCTTGGTGAGTGAGCCCAGCCCAGAGAAAAGAATGTTAATATTGCTCTATCTTAATTTTCTCCTTTTTAGCAAACCAGAAGTATCCTGTGGGAAATAATGGCTTTTTGTAAAGAGACTGCAGTTTCCACCCCGCAGGAAGGCTGAACCATTCCCAACCAGCTCTGCTTAGAGTAGAATTTATGTCCCTATACCTTTCCCACCTGGATTTATCTATCAAAGCTTTGCTTCTTTCTAGTCAATTAAAAACATCTCTTATTTTATTATACAAATGTGTGGGGAGTAAACGGGTTCTAATATCTAAGAAGTATCATAAAAAAGAGATTTTACACTCTACCAAGTAATTTTTGTCTCTCCAAAGCAACATACAGCCCTCTACACGTATATGTTTTTGCTACATTATGTACACAAGCCTACTAAAGACATCTTAATCTCTCAATTAAGAAACCTTTTTCTTCTCATCTGCAAAGAAAAGACCTTCTCCATAGAATTTTGGAACCTTAAATATAAAGGGACATTCAATATAATGCTATCAGGTGAGCAAGCTGCCACCATTGACACCTTGCCTGAAATGTTGCTCTTCACCTGGCTTTATAATAAGCACAGTCATTTCAGTCCCCTCTGATCACTTAGAGTCCATTAGCTGATTTCAACCCAATTTGACAGAGACACCTGAAAGAAAAATTAACCTCCTATGTGTGTAGTAAAAATCATTGGCCAGACTGCAGAGAGAAACACTCAACAAGGACCCCACAGGGAGATAGGCATGTCATCATCACCTGGCTTGCTCCCTTGGAGGTGGCAGTCAGTCAACCAATCAGCACGTGTGTAGTGGCTGGCCATTTAGCACATGGCCAGTCCTGGATTAGCTCTGACTGTCTCTGCACTAGCACAGCTGTCCCTGAGGCCACAATGGAGAGAGAAGTTTATTGCTGAGAAATAGAAACCAATTTTGCAATAGATCTGCTGCTGCCTGCATGGAGTGAGGTGAGAACAGCTGGCCCAAAAGCAGGGTTAACACTCACTGAGGAGGACCTGGGAGGCAGAGGGAAAAATCTGTGACCAAAGGGGCGCAAACCACTCTGACAGCACAGTCCTGGCCTGGCAACTGGGAAAGGATGGTGGCTGGTCAGCAAAGGAGCAGCATGGAAACAGGATCCAGATCACTATGTACAAATGCAGAGATGCCCGTGGGCAGCCAGGTCTCTGCTGGACTAAACGAGGTCTGTCTCATGAAGGAAGAGTCCCTTGCTAGCAGGAAGGGGACTGAGCCCTCAGGATGGAAAGACACCACCTTGGGCACAGAAGATCTGGAGCCCCTTGATTTGGGTTCCAGGTAGTGGGTTACTCCTCCTTTACACCAGGACAAGGGAGAACAGAAAGAAATGTCACTACCCACAAATACATTGCTTGCTGAGAGATGGTGATTAGGAGCAAGCAGCCCATTCAGCAGAGTATTTGCATTGTCCAGATATGGCCCTTCCAGGAAGAATTCAATTCCCCCACCACACATGTTATTTGCAGCTATGAAAATGTTGTCCATTTTTGCAGAGGATAAGAAGATATGTATTTTTCACTAACAGCTCAGCAGACATTCTCCCTCATTCCTAACATTAGCCAATTACTGTTCAAAAATCTGGGTGAGATGTATCCACTCTTCTAGTTACACTCTGCCAGTTCCTAATGTAAAGCATGTATACAAACTGAATTAATCAGAACTGATCCTGCGCTCATGCTTTCACAGATATTTCATCCTTCCTCCAATTTGTTCACGCTCCCTTCTCTCCCACTCCCGCCCCCTCCCAACAACAGTAAGCACAAAATCATGAGAAAGAAAAAAAAACCACCACAACATACAAAACAACAGAGCAACTTAACCGGACCAGATGGCATCCACGAGAAACTGAAATACAAGTACACATCAATTACTGCAATATTCAGCCCTCATAAACTTTCAACAAATATGTTCACATAAACAAGATCCTACATTCTGTATCCTAATTAATTTTCACATTTGTCCAAAACCTCTTCCAAGAACAAGAAAAAATATTAAAGGAACACTTCCTCAAAGTGTTTTTTTCCTCAAGTAACTGAATGAAAATTCTAGTTTTTCTATTTCAGAAGAATACTTGAAATCCCTGCATCATTTTTGTAATGAATTTGAAGGAGGGCTGATTTTACCCACAGGTGTTGCTTTTTCTCTGGAAGGGGGTCCTAGACACTTAGATGAGCATAAAATTTGCTTTTGCTTGGCATTAAATGTGAGGTAGGGAAGGAAAAAGGGAAGCTGAATGCAACAGCAAGATCCCAAGCCAAACTGCAGAGGAAAACCAGAGTTTTTCAAATAACTGAGTCTTTGACTCAGTAACTGAAATGAAGAGTTGGGAAGTGGGAAGACTTTAAGGATGAAATCTAGACTATTCTGCAAATCAAAGTGACTTTGGCTAGGCTGAATGCAGCCTTTCCACTGGCATTGCTTCCTGTCCTAGCTTCAGTGGTTGGCACACTGCCATTTGTGTGTAAACAATATGGGGTCAAACCGTCAGTGGGTATCACAGATGGTCTTAAACTAGGAAAAGATTGTAAAATCATTTGTGAAGAGTTTAGGGGTTTTTCTCATCCTCAGAATAAATATATCTATGTCCTATAGCTGGCTGAAAAGTGGAATCATTATTTTGCTCTTTAAAATAATTCAGCTATTAACTCTTAGCTGTCTGTCTTTAAGGCAACAAAATTTTCTATGAATGTCTCCCCTCCCCATCAAACCTTTGTCATTTGAGAAGTGCTCCGATATTTCTTATTTAGGAGAGTTGCACACAAAAGGCCCTTCTGCCCACAGTCCTAGGAAAGGGGAAGAGGATTTGTTACCATCATGGAGGTGACCAGTTCAGGGGCACTAGCCCCATCACACCTTCTTCTAACAGGTGGGAGCAACCTCCCCAGCCCTGCAGCACAACACAACAGAACAGAACAGGAACATGGCCCTGGGGATCAGTCATCCTCCAGGAAAGCGGCTCAGACAACAGCATGACTTGCTTTTGGAGTCTCTCTCCCCATTAAAATGCATCGCTGGTGGTCCTGCCCAGTGGTTTTTCATCCCCTGTTCAGGAGGACCTGGGCAGCTGCAAGGGACACATCCCTGTACCACCAATGGCCAAGACACACGTAAGCAGCTATGACAGAGAAGGACTTTTCCAGCTGACTGTGCTATCCTAGCAGTGGCTATGCAGCCAAGGCAGCTAAAAACAAACTACTTTGTGATCTGGTCCTAAGCACACCGTCCCAGCATCTCCCAGAACAAAACTGGCTCTTTCCTCATCCTGATCACCACTACCACTAAGTCTTTGTTTTACCTAACCAGTTCAGTGCAGTTTGTGGTTTTGCTGTGTAAATCAGATACAATGCATATTTGTGTGCTCTATGGCTGTGTAGGAGTTTATAAAATTACATATTTCAGCTCCAATAAAGTCTTTTGTTACAGAAAAAGACAAGAATGGAGTTAAGGGTTGTGAGAGAGACAATGGCTTCTATTTAACACAGCAAAAACACCATAAACTCTCATTTCTAAAAAGACAGAAAATATAGGTACATTGGTTTAGAGAAGGAATTGTCAAATATGACCTGGCTGTCAAGGAAGATGAAAACAGACAGGTATGCAACATTTCATGTGAGGGAGGCTGACAAAACTGGCATTATCATCAATCTCAAAATGCCATTTAAGTAATTAAACAACTGTGTTTCTCTAGGATAATTTAATCTAAGTGCTATTGGGCTCCACTTTTAACAGTGTAGAAAGATACTGGATTAAGAGGTTTGGGGTTTTTTTCTCTTTTTATTTTTTCCCTGCCTTGAGTGCCACTTGGATTTTCTCTGGTGCTAATGGCACTACAGCCAAGTTATAACACCAGGCCGTGCTTGTTGCAGTTTTTTTCCTCATATGTGTGAGAATTTTCCCAGAACATGTGGTTGGTGAGTTTCTCTCCCTGTCTAAGCTGCTGGCAGTCATCTTGTTCAAATTTGGCATCCATACTTTGCAGCAATTTCTCTGACAGCAGGGTTGTGGGTTTTTTAATTTGTTTTTTCCTTTTCCGGTAGTTCGGCCTAAGTGTTTCTTGGGACACCTCCTCTGTGAGGCTCAGGGCACCAGTTCAAACCTCCAGTACACTGGGGCACAGCATCCTGAGCAACCTACCAAGACTTTAACGGCTTCTCCAGAGAAAGACTCTTCTCTAAGATGTGAGACTTTCCTGAAATAGGTAATAAATAAATAAACAACAAAACCCCCAAACAAAACAAAACAAAACAAAACAAAACCCAACCACTAAAGAAACACAAGGCAAAAGTTACTAAGATCTGAGTGATGCTACTTATGTAGCTGTAAATCCAGCTCCCATGAGGACTGAAATTCCCACCAGTCTCTAAAGCACCAGGGTGTATGACTAACATGCAGTATTTTAGATGGAAATTGGTGGAGTATAGAGTATAACCAGGGGATAATCCAAGTAACAGGTAGGGAGAGTCCATAGGTAGCAGTGGTCCTCATTGCTGAATCTACAGCGTTGGGGACCACAAATCCCTGGGAGATTTGTAATGGTCTACACAGAGATGCCCTCCCCCCACAAACATTTGGGCTGCAATCTGTATTTAACCCAACAGGTGTTCAGAAAACAGTGGCAGGCAGAGAGCTGTGAGAGGCAAGGGAAACAGCCCCTGGAACCAGGCTTCAAAGGTCCCAATGTGTTCTACTTGGAAGAAGACTAAAAACAAATGGTTATGTTTGTTGGCCATTAAATGTCTCCTAAGCATGGGCAGGAGATAAGATGGATCTGCCCCAGAGGAGATAAAGTCATTGTGGTTTTTTGAAAAGGGGGCAGGAGGGTAGCATATGGAGAGGATTCAGTGGCCCCAGAGCAGCTCAGCACCCTGGTCCTCAGCCCAGCCATAGCCAAGCACCCACCTGTATTGCATCAAGCTACACAACTGCTGCGTGCAAAGATCGTGAGGAGCCACATGTAGGATGGGACTCTTATTTAATAATGCTGAGGTGTTGCCATGCATTCCTGTGAAAGAAAAGGAGATGGCAAAAGGCCTTGTGGGCAAAACCATAGCAACTGCAGGGAGCAGATCGGACCTGCTGAGGAGCCATGGCCTACATGGAAATGTACTGCTTTCCTTGCCCATCCCCACGTGGGCAGATCCCTGCCAGAGATGCTCCCTCTCTCTGCAAAGCCTCTCCTTCAGATAGGGGGCAGGGTTCCCTCTTCCAGCCTCTGCCTTGACATTCACAGCTGCCATCACAGGGAATGGAGCTGCCAAGCTTTTGTCAAAGGGTCACAGGCAGTAAGCGTTTTCTTCAATTGTCCTCTTTGCCAGTGCACTGTGAATCTGCGGCTGCTCCAGTAATGAGTACATATCTTCAACAGTGGAAAACTCAGCCCTACAGCATCCTAGTCCTGATAGACCACACAGCTCAGGGCCCTCAGTCACCAGTGTCAGGACTACCTGTTCATTAGCTCCATTATCTTTCACACACACACACACACGCTAATACATGATAGGTCTTAACTGGGACAAGTATTTCTGGTGAGACAGCGAAATCATTTCTTTCTCACGTCAACACCTCATCTTTCCTTACCATCAAAGCTTTCATATCAACTGTAGTTTAATTCCAACAAGCTGGTAACATACCTAGATAGCCTGTACTGCAGGTGCTTAGTGGCAACCACCATAACAGAAGAGTGTGTAAGTTTACCATGTATGTCAGTGAGTGATGAGGAAATTTCTGCTCTGGATTGTGCTCCGGTGTGTTAACCAAATTACACTTACAGTAAGGATCCAGCAGTGCTATAGGTATTTTGGCAGTGCTTGCAGTTAGAGTATCAGCTCTGCATGAATCATCTCTCCTCATTTGACTGTCCAACCAGTGTCACAGGGACATAGTAATTACAGCAATGAACAAATAAATGGGGGACTTCCTTGAAGGCAAGTCTCATGCATTTTGGCACAATACCTATTTGCAAGCATGGCTTTTCAGTACAAGTGTCAGACTGTTCTGCACTGTCACACACAGACACATGGTCCAAGCCATGGGTCCTCTGGTGTCCAGGCAGCCCACAGGCTGTAGAAGATGCCACATCTTTCTAGCCAGTTGTGCACAATGGATCAGTGTAGCCATATCCATACCCAACTACCTTGGACTCCACATCCCAAACTGGGGTTGCATTGGTTGGAAGCAAACTTAAGCACAAAGACAGAGGATGCCTTGAACATGCATACATCTGCCAGCCTTCAGGAGACAGATGAGGGGGACATCAACAGAGGACAGTTGTCTGCAGATGTAGTTTCTCTGTAGCACACAGCCAAAAGCATATGGTTTATGACAATGCAAGTGCTTCTTTTTGTAGATTGGGGATCCCTTTGGGAAAGCCAAGCAGTAGCCATGCCCAGACTGCTTGGAAAGGACCTGGGAATGATGCTACCTACATTTGTGATGGGGCTTTTGGGGATAGAACTAAGAAAGAGGGACAGTTGCCACCCAAGGTGCCTTTGTTTCAACTCCCCTGATCTAAGCAGCATCAGCCAGAACATGCTCTCCGTTTCTCATGTATTTGTCCTTTCAGTACAAAAACTTCCTGCTGGCTTCCACCTGATCTTGCTGGGATCTCTCATCCGTACCCGAAGGACAGGGACTGCACCACTTGGGTGTGGGTCCTCCATACACACATGAGGAAGCTGGACTCCCTTCCTTCAAGACAGCAGCCTGAGCTCTCATGGCCCTAACAGTCCTTTCCCAAGGACCAGCAAGACAACCCATGGGAGAATAGAGAGAACCCTGCAACTTATGGCTTCTCCCTCACTCTCCTCTCTTCTACCTGTAATTCATTAGCTGAGCAAAGTTTCTCTCCATCTCTTCCCCATCCAAGATCTCAGGCATCCACTTTCCTTTTCCTAGCAGGACCACAGGGGTGCAGGGGATGGCAAAACACACAGCTAGCGCTCATCAGGGCATAGAGAGCTCCCAGGCTCATTGCTTTCCAGGCAGAATTTAATCAACGTTTAAGGTCTATGAATGTGGAGCTAGGGGTCCCAAAGCTAAATGGGACTTGGGATAGAGGCTTATACCCGTAGGCTGCAACAAGGACTGACATTTAGCTGTGAGAAGTTTTTACTTCAGTGCTACTTTTGCCAGGGCCTGGCAATAATTTGGAAAAGCACACTCATGTAGAGCCAGCCAATGCAGTTAGAAATACAGGAAAAGCCTGATTGTTTTTCCATGCATGAAACGTTAAGAAAATTAAGGCATTTCTCTCCAGTCAAGTATTGACTGTAATTGTAGATAGCAGGCAGCCTTAGCTGCTATAAAATATTGAAGTGCTTTTATATTGTTACTGCTATGGTTTACTATTTAGGGACATGAGAAAGGTTGCCATTTAATGAAGTGCAGTTTCACAGAACAACGGAAAGGAGGCCCATTACTACATAACACTGCTGCCCTTTCCATTATTGGCCTGAAAGCACTTGCCAAATGAATAGAAACAGGTTTAAACTTGCTTTATTTCTATAATGTTAATTTGCCCTGAGCAGCTCACCCTCTGGGTAATCTCTGCTTGGAAGAGAGATTCCTATCTGACAAAACTGTATTTAGCATATTTTAGTTTCTCAAAGTTTCAAGCGGCTCTAATGGTATGGCCAGGGCAGTCATGGGTCAGGGAAAATAGGTCACCCTGCAAGTGTTTCTTCACAGTCATCAGGCCTTGTCCTTCAGCTGTTGGCATGAAGCAGTACCTAAGAATTCCACCACTGTCCAAAATCACTCTTCTGTCTCCTACGTTTGCAGGTGAAAGCTAGCCTTGGAGAGACTGGTATATCTGTGACCCTGGACAAGTCAGACGGACTCGAAGCAGGTGACCAAGGGCATCTGAGGTCACCAGGGAACACAGACCCCAAAAAGTCTCTGCGGTGCAACTTCCCCAGCTGTGAAACAGCGCCTCTTTATTTCATACCTATGAAGGAGAGGCATGTTGGTAAAGAACATGCAGTGCTTAGAGGCAAATCATGATAGTCCCATCATAGAGCTTAGGCAGGAATTGCTAATACTGAGAGCAGGTGAAATTGCCCAGAAGGCCTGTCAAATTCTTCTGCCTGTTACAGCAGGGCATGGGCATGACCAAGGAACTGCTGGGCTGAGCAGGTGTTGTCAGAACCCACCCACCCCACCCCCCCAACAACAAAACACCAAAACCAACCAAAAAGAAAGAAGAAAATTAGAAAAAACCCACTCCATTAGAAAAATCAATGACTCAAACTCAAAAGCTACCAACAAACTATGTTTCACTTCTAAAAGGTATCAAACATGGCAAGGCCTTTCAGCCCTACCCAAGGCGTCTTGATCCCTGTGGCGTGCAGTGTTTTTCTGGACCTGCCACCCTGAGCAGCAGTTCCTCCAGAGAGAAGTTTCTTTTCCCTCATTCAGACCCAGGGGCAAAAGGAGATTGGCGGGCATCTTCTCTGCCCCTGGAGGGAAGTGGCAAACACCTGGCACTCAAGACCTACTTGGTGCAGAGACAACAGTAGGCTAGTAGGATATTCTTATTATCCTAGTAGTAAAGCAGGCTAGCTACAATACTGCCCAGGTTGCCATAGCTGCCATGTAAAGAAATGTGATGTTTTTCTGGCCCAGATAGATGGGCACAGGATCTCTCTGCAGGAACCCCAGGCCTAAGGGAACCAAGCCAAATTGTCTGCATCAGGACCCACTAACCATCCGATTCATTTATCCAGATTACATTTTTTCACTACGTTGTGCTCCACCAAGTTGGCTAATATTTTTTACCTCCTCAGCTCAGAGTGTGACTTCAAATTTTAAAGGGAATCACCACTTAAAATTGCTCAGAAGCAGTACCTGCAATTGTAGCTTACTACATCTTTGTATTCAAACTGTTAAGAAAAGTAAAGGTCAGCCTCTAGAGTTCAGCACTTTCAAGGCCTATCACAGGAAGTTGCCTAGGCTAAGGTTAAATCTGAATGTAATTAGTTCCAAGCCTTGAAGGAATAAAGCCAGATACTAGAATAGACTAAAGTAGTATTTAATTACAAGATACCTTTGCTGACAATCAGATTCTCTTGAAGAGATAAGACCTGGCTGCAGTTGTGGTTTTTGCTCTGCTAAAATTTTTACAAAGAACCATATGCAAAAGCAGAAGGCATCACTAATATCCTTTGATTAGCAAGATTAAAGAACTGTTCTTACAACACAAGGCCCTGTTATCTCTTTTGTACTCACAGCCTCCTGCAACAAGTAAAACAGACAGCTAGCCAAAATGAAGTGAGATTCATCTCATTCATGCGTACACTTAACACACAGCAGACGTATACCCCAAGGGGCTACTCAGGGCACTGTCTCCCACTGTTTTAACATTTCCACTTACCTTATTCAGGCAACAGTTACCTTAACAATTAAAAGGCTCCAAAATCTCTACATCAAAACAGTCCAGCCCAACAACCATCTTACACAAGCATCCTCTTGCAATGTCATCCTAATTGCTCAGTCAATAGACATCTCAACACAAACAATTAACACATCTCAAGTCTTTATTTCCTTGCTATCCAATTAACAAAACCTAAAGGCTATTTCCTTGTCAGAAGAAAATCACTGCTATTTCCCTTTGTGCTAAGTCAATTAAAAAACATAAAAAAACTTCACAGGTGGTCCCAGCTCTCAGGGGTACAGTCTCTCCCTGCTGTTTTAAGTGCCAGATGATCTTTATCAGGTCAACAGCCTAGAGGGTGGGGTGGTCTGCAGCCCAGTTGATTTTAAACGGTAGGTAAGTTTAGGTAAACTAAACTTGTACTGGGAAAGTCATAAATAAAGCTCTAGAAGTCTCAAAAAATCTCTGAAATACAGAGATTAGTGGTTTCAGAAAAGTTCCTGGGTTTAGGGAGTGGGACTTACAATGGCCTTACAAGACTTGCACAGGGAAGTCCTAGCTTTCAGCCTGCTAAAAAAAATGACTGAGGGATATAAAGGTCTGGCTAAGAAGGGCCAGGCCACAGAGCTAGATGCCTTGTGAACAGTTTCATGCCCCATCCCTGTGCCTTTTTCACCAGGACTTTGGAAAAGATCTTCCTCTTTTCTGCTGCTTAAGATATTGGTACCTTCCAGACTTTGAAAAGTCCAAGGACCTTTTTTAGAAGTTAGCCAAACCCTTTGCTGTGCCCTTCTTGCAAAGCTCCAATGGCCTGGTGGACCAACACCTCTCCACAGATTTCTTTCTAGAAGAAATGCCATGAGCATCTAGAGGAGTAAACCAAGTTGACTTACCATTCTGTTGGCCCAAAATGGAGGGAGATAATTATTTCTTGAATATTATCTTCTGGATGGAAAGCAGTTGCCAGAGCAACTGGGTTTGTCACAGGAAGTGTTAACTTTTGGAGCAATCATCTTTCCTGTAACGAAGCAGATCTTTTGTAGTTGTCAAGAAAAAAAACACCCTCTGAAATACCAAAAACATTCATAAAATAATTTCCACACTCCATTAAGGATGTAGCCATGGTAAATAATGAGTTTATTTTGGTTTCTCCTACTGGCAAATTGCCTTTTAAATTTTAATCACTTCTCTAAAGCAGCTGCCAGAGTTCTTCTTTTTCTATAATTCATTTATATACTGTATATTAATTTCATTGCCAGTTTTGAAACATATAAAATGGCATTGAATTAAAAATATAAATAAAGCACAGTGGCATGCCTGCTGGAATACAAAATGCAGCAATGATTTCATCAGTACAACAAAGGATATCTGAGTGCTCTCCTTCCTAGCAAGCATTTCTCCTGAGAAACCAAGGCAGATTTAGTCAGAGCTGAGCATGAGGAAAAAGTTTCTGTGCTGGACTTCAAATACATTGTGAAACATATTAAACAGAATTTTCTACTCTATAAAGCTCTCACATTGTGCTTTGGGGAATAAAAGACACATTGATGTGTACAAATGTTGAAAACTTGCATAAAAGATTATGTTTACCCCTCTGCTCCATAATAGATGTTCTCCTGATTTAGTTGCCTTTGTAAAGCACATCACAAAAGTGACTAGACACATTTCTAGGTAGCTTGCCTGATAAATCTGCCCATGAGCATGTCCTCAGGGTAGTCAAGTAGTTACAAATACTGGCATCACAAGAATTTGTGTACCTGATGTTTTATTTACTGTTATAAAACCAGCGTGCAGCAGATAGTGCGAATAAAGAAGCTCACACATGGGGATGGAGACACCTAACTGTTCAAACAAGCTTTCCGGAAGTACACCAAGGAGCACCCATCCCTGACACCCCAAGGGCAGCAGTTCAGCACATAGCTGCTGCCCAGGATGATGGTAGATAAGATAGTGTAGATACAGACAGGTAGCATTTGGAAGGCGTTTGAGCATGGAACAAGGCAGATCTGCAGAGACATGTGGCTTAATTAAAAATTGCATCTTTTTCCTAGATTGCTTTTGGCAATTTACACATGCTAAGGAAGACACTATTAAAAAAAAAAAAACAACAACAAAACAACACCCCCCCACATCCCCAAAACCCAGCTTCACCACTTCTACATTGAGAGAAACTGCAAAATCTAGAGATATCTAAACATCCAACTTCAAAGACAGAAATAGGTTGCCTCCACAAATGTGCTGGGGTTGCATGGGATTTGGAAGTCTTGAAGCCCCCTTTACAGATGTTAGCTCAGCATGTTTGCCCATCCTAGGTACAGCTTCCTAAATCTTCCATGCTTTGGTCTGCCAGTCTCTGCAGGGCCATGAGTAACAAGTGATTGTGTTTTCTGGCCCAGCATGAGCTCACTGAATGGCATACTCTCCTCCTGGCCCCTGCATTAAATGACAAAGATATGCCTGCCTTGTGGACTTCCCAGCACGAAGAACTTGGGTGCTGCAGGACAAATCCTTCTCAGACAGAACTGAAAACCTCACAGGGCTATACAAGAAATGGCAAACATGCTACAGCTGNTGGGGGGGTGGGGTGGAATATCAGGAACAGATTTAAGGAAAGAGGAAAAAGAACACCCCCCACGGCTCAAGGCAGTATTGTAAAACTAAATACACAGCTGTTAAGATACTGGAAATCTTGCAATGTAGTCAATCTGTGGAAATGTCCCTCCATTCGAGAACAGCTTCTAATAACGACAGCAAACACTTGCATCTAACAGCCGTGCCCACCCCCTCTTAAGAGGCCTCTGCTTATTGCAAATGGTGATAGGTGAGTGTATTTGGAGAACAAAGGGAAGCCAGGGCTGCCAGAGCTTCTAGATAAGCAACTGCCCTGCTGAGAGGGGAACCAGCAGCCCATGGAAAATCTCCTTATGGGAGAGGGTGCAAGTGGTGCTTGTCTAAACAGAAGAGGACAAGGAAAAGAGATAAAGCAACAATTTAAGGAAGCTCTGAGTGGGAAAAGAGTGAGGGTGAAGGAGAAAGCATCTGTACACAAATTTCCATAGAATATCTTCAGCTCCCCAGCATCTGGGAGCCTGTACAGAGTCCTCCATTTCTGACAGCCAACAGGGGATGTCAGCATATGAGATTCAGAGAAGAAATTGTCACAGTAACAAGAGCCATGTTAAGACCCTAGGTATTGTCACTCAGACTCCCAAGTTTGGGGTTGCAAGGACCCATCAAGGTGAAAGCAGTTGGGAAGAGAGCCTATCCCACCACTGAAGGACTCTTGCAACCCCTGAGTAGAAGGATTCTTGCCAACTTCCTGGAGTTTAAGCAGAGTTTTCCTCTGAGATAGTGCAGAGACAATAGAGATCTGACACAGGCTCAGCTCCCTGGTAGCCCTGGTATGCTGCTCACCTGAGCCCCTGGAGAATCACTGCTGCTCTGATCTGGGGCAAGACAAGACCAACAAGTAGAGTTAAGTTTCACAGTTGAGGTGCTCTGTTCAGTAATTCCCCACCTTGCCATGGTGTCTGCAGAGATGCCAGTGTATGCCCCTCTTCTTGCTTTCCTTTCTTTCCTGACTCTCCAGGCATAGCTCTCATCACTCCAACACTCTGCCTAAGGGATACAAGCAAGACTGGGGAAGCTGCAGAAAAGCAAAATCTCTGCCTAACATGACCGTCCGGGTGGAGAGCTGGAGTTCCCATGTCTGCCCAAGGCCAGGATGGTGGTTTATGCCAGCACACCTGTCTGCGGCACATCCCACCTCCTTTCACCAGCAGGCAGTCTCAATAAAAACCCCAAGGGCAGGAACAAAATCCCATTAATACTTTTCTCTGATAAGTCTGATAGGTAAGCCACAGAAGCACTACTTCAAGAAACACTGGACATCTCCACTCTTCCACTGGAAACAGGACTATCACAAGGATTGGGCCAGGGCAGCTGCAGCTTTGGAGAGAGCCATCATGAAGGAGCTGTCCCAGACAAGGGAGAAACTCTCCTCCCAAAATAGCTTTTAAGCAATTAGTCTATCTGTCTCCCGGACTGATTCCCTACTTTCATACCCTCCCAGAGAATCTCTCTGCTTCTTGGCTTGCTTTGTTTTCCTCACTTTCCTCTTTCAGGGCTCGCCTGTCCCTGGTTTCTCTAGGCACAGTGCCACAGTCCCCAGTAGTCCCCAGGAATGTGGATCAGGCACTAACCCTGTTCTGTCTCATACCTTCTCTCTTCCTTAGTCGCTTCCACTCTCCCAATGGCTCTCCTTGTCCTGCAATGCATTACTTTTTCCCCAAGCTTTTTCCTACGCTTTTTCTTTAAACTGGAACTTTCATTATTCCTACTGCCCTGGGAAAAAAAAACAAAATCACAGGAAACTACTTCCACATAAGACCAAGGGGAAAGCAAAGCAAAGCAAAACAAAACAAAACTTTACATCTTTACATTTAACTAATAAAAGCAGGAAAAAAAAGGAGGCAAGGAGTCTCCAGCTTGAAAAAAGGTTCCCCTCAGAAATTTCACATGAGGAGACAGAGCCATTGTAGAGCATGGATGTGGCTTTTTCTCTGTTAAAACCCCATTTTGACTGTATCAGTAGAGGTCTAGCCACAGGCAGGTTTCACACCAAGCCACTGCATTTCCAAAGCTCACATGTCTGTTTTCACTGAGCTTGCAGACTTTGATTAGTGGGTTGAAGTGATGGATATGAAGCAGGGGTGGGACTTGTTTGCTCCTCACTGCCTGCCAGGCATCTCATGCCGCTTCACTGTTCTACTTCTTGTTGCAAGTGGGATATTAAACTGTTCAATCGATAGCTGCGTGCTAGGAAAGCAGGCACTGGAGAAGACTGATGGTTAAACCACCTGTCACTATCGAGTAACATTTACTTGTAACTTCTGCCTCCTGCTTCTTGTTCCCCTCCTTACCTGGGAAGCTCCTTGTCTCCGCCCTTCTTGAGCGAGGCTATCATGCAGGCGCAGGGTCAGTGTCCAAGGCATGGTCAGCCTTGGAGGAGGGTAGCCTTCGACCAGGAGGTGTGTTTTGGTATTATAATGAAGCAAAGTTCGCCTAAAGTTCACGATTTTTTCATCGATGTTATGGCAACAGTTGACAGAAGCTTACCTTTCCTTCTTGTTTGTCTCAAAAAGTATTAATACTCATAAGATCTACCATATTAAGCATGAGTGATGTAACATCACAGAAGGGTTTAGGTGGGCAGGGACCTCTAGAGGTCTGTGGTCCAACCTCCTGCTCACAGTAGGACCAACTGCGATGTTAGGTCAGGCTGCTCACCCTGCCAAGCTTTGAATATTTGCACGGATGCAGACTCCACAGCCTCTCTGGGATTTTCCCAGCATTGCACCACTCCCAAGGGGGAAATTTTCCCTCCCCCTCATGTCCAATTGGAAGTTCCCTTCCTACAAGTCATGCTGTTCTTTTACCGTGTGTCTCAGAGCAGTCCAGCTCTGACAAGAACCACAAAACTAAAGTTTTTGGTGGGATGAGACTTCTGTATGCAGCATACAAGGGTCCCTTGTCTTTCGTGTACCAAGACAGCTTTCTTGCCTCCTCTCAGCTGCTTTCCCAGGATACGCGGTTGTTATCAAGGCACAGTACTGTCCTGGAACAGAACTGTACAAAGCTCTCAGAGCACAGGGTGGCAGTTCTGAAAGGCAGCAGGAGCCAGCTAGAAATAAAAGCAAACAAAAAGTTTTACCCCTCACTGACATGCTTTCCAAATGTTGTCTTTCAGTCCTTTTGGAAAATACACTGAATGAAAGCATTAGGCCTTTTAACTTCAAACTTCAGAAGATGGAAACAACCGACTCATTTGGTGATGATGTGTTTTATCTGTCCTAATGGGAAGAGAATTAAGAAAGAGAACTTAAAAAAAATTCTGAAGGGCAAGAAATAGTGAATAAGTTATCAGTAGTTTTAAAAAGCTGATTGCAATAATCCTGAACACAAAAACAGAGTGGAACACATTCCCAATTTTAAAAAAACTTCCTTAAAAATCAAGTTGCTTAACTGTAACCAAAGGATTAAGATTGATTTAAGAAAAAGGATAGGGTTTCAAATTGTTTTTAGAAAAAGGTTATGTTAAACACAGCTGTAACTGAGGGCATGTGCTCTCAAAGGGCATCTCCGAAGCTTGCTGGAGAAAGACTGAGAATATGTCATATTTCAAGACTTGCCATGTGCCTTAGTTTCCCCATCTGCTCTACATGCTTTTTACCATATCAAGGAACAGGTCAAAGCCCTTGTCTTGGTGTGAGACACAAGAAGCCCAACTATCTTTTTACCTACTTAGGTACTCCAGATTCACTGGCCTTTGGATACTGAATACGGCCACTGCCTGTGGTAAATGATTTTCTAACAGCAGTGAACTCTGCATTAGCCCCCTGTGAGCCTTTAACAACTACCTCCAGCAGGGATAGGACCAAAGATTCACAGCACTCCTCAGTAAAAGGATGGGGAGAAGAGAAAAGGAGACATGACAGAGACAGGAGAATAGGTTAGAACAGGCTAGAATAGGATATTTCAGTTGGAAGGGACCTAACATGATCATCTAGTCCAACTGCCTGACCAATTCAGGGCTGACCAAAAGTTAAAGCATGTTATTAAGGGCATTGTCCAAATGCCTCTTAAACACTGACAGGCTTGGGGCATTGACCACTGTCACGGTCCACTCGGTGGACTCATGATGGTTCGTTCACTACGATCTCGAAAGTGCAAAATTAAGGTGACCAGCACCAAAGTGGATAGCAATAATCACACAGTAAAACTTTATTGTATTGCCTGTGAAGAGGCACGTGATAGTTAGAGATGGGTGAAAGAAAGGAGAAAAGTAAAGTTAAGTTTAGAGAGAGGAGAAAGAGAAGTTATAGTTACCACCGCTGATCTCACGACGTCCTAACGGTCCCGGGTCCAGCTGATGCTGCATCGTCAATCGTCGTGGTCCTTGGTGGGGAAGCTTCAAATTTCCATCATCCAGAAGTCATCTTTTAACACACCTTGCTCAACCTCTGCCTCAGGAGCCTCCGCCCTTCTTAGCATATCTCCGCCCTTCTTAGCGTATCTCCGCCCTTCTCGAACGAGGCTATCACGCAGGCGCAGGGTCAGTGTCCGAGGCGTGGTCAGCCTTGGAGGCGGGTAGCCTTCGACCAGGAGGTGTGTTTTGGTATTATAATGAAGCAAAGTTCACCTAAAGTTCACGATTTCTTCATCAATGTTATGGCAACAGTTGACAGAAACTATGCGGTTATCTCTAACGGCTCTAGCTAGGTACCATCCAGGAGCCGTGTACCACACATTCCATTCTTGGGATCCACCACTGCGCTCCAAGCAGGCCATTTTAGGTAACGTACTGTTCATGTCACTGATGACGATGTTGAGACAATGCTGATTTTCCGACCGACTCTTACAACCACCTCTCTAGGAAGCCTGTTCCAGTGTTTGACCACCCTCTCAGTAAAGAAATGCTTCCTAATGCCCAGTCTAAACTTCCCCTGGCACAGCTTTGAACGATTCCCATGTGTCCTGAACTGGATCCCAGGGAGAAGAGATCAGCACCTCCCTCTCCACTTCCTCTCCTCAGGAAGCTGTAGAGAGCAATGAGGTCACCCCTCAGCCTCCTTTTCTCCAAACTAGACAAACCCAGAGGCCTTAGCTGCTCCCCAGCGGACATGCCTTCCAGACCTTTCACTAGTTTTGTTGCTGTCCTCTGGATGCATTCAGGGACCTTCACATCCTTTTTAAATTGTGGGGCCCAGAACTGCACACAGTACTGAAAGGGAGGGCGCACCAGCACTGAATACAGTGGGATAATCCCCTCTTTTGACCGGCTGGTTTATGCTGTGTTTGATGCACCCTAGGATGGGGTTTGCCCTCTTGGTTGCCAGGGCACAGTGCTGACTCACACTGAGCCTGCTGTCAACCAGCACCCCCAGATCTCTTTCTGCAGGGCTGCTCTCCAGCCAATCCTCTACTGATTTATACTTGTGTCCGGCATTATTCCATCCCAGGTGCAGAATCCAGCATTTGTTCTTGTTAAATTTCAAGCCAATGATCATTGCCCAATGCTCTGATCTATCTAGATCCCTCTGCAAGGCATCTTGTCCCTCAAGATGGTCAATAGCACCTCCCAGTTTTGTATCATCAGCAAACTTGCTAATGGTGCATTCAACTTCTGCATCCAGATCATTGATAAAATATTAAACAGGACTGGCTCTAGAATTGAGCCCTGAGGAACACTGCTGGTGACTGATCACCAGCCAGATGTAGCTCCATTCACTACAAACCTTTGAGCTCTGCCCTTCAGCCAGTTCTTCACTCAGCACACCACGTACGTGCTCATCTCACAGTTGGACAACTTGTCCAGAAGGATGCTGTGAGGGACGGTATCAAAAGCCTTACTAAAATCTAGAAAAGCTATATCCGCCGCCTTCCCTTCATCCAGCAGGCAGGTGACCTTATCACAGTAGGATGTCAGATTGGTTAGACAGGACTTTCCATTTGTGAATCTGTGTTGACTGTGCCTGAGGATTGCATTGTTCTTTAAACACCTTTCAATAGCACCCAGTATGATCTTCTCTGTAATTTTTCCAGGAACTGCAGTTAGACTAGCAGCTCTGTAGTTTCCTGCGTCTTCCTTCATGACCTTCTTATAAATTGGAATAATGTTGGCCAGCTTCCAGTCAGTGGGGACCTCCCCAGACCTCCCCTCTTCTCCTCCTGGAGAAGACTCCAGGAGTTTGGAAAGGGCGCTTTGTGGTCATCTGGACATATGTAAAGGGTTGAGTCCTCATCTCAGAGCATTTTCAGCACAAGTTTTAAAGAGTGAGAAAACAACCACTTTTAGATCTGGGCCAAATCTGCTTTATACTGAGGTAAGGCCATGTTAGGACCAGGCTAAATGAGGTTACCTGTGGACCTGGGCACACCCAGGGTCTACAGCAAAGATTTGCCACTGACTGACCAGAGAAAGGTGGACTTGTTCACAGGCTTAACTCATGCACAAGTGTTTTTTGCATGATCTGTGCCTCTGTCACAGATACTTAGAGTAGAACATGTTACACCTATGTTTTCTGGGCCTAATCCCTGCCCCTCAGCTGAAGTGCTGTCAACACCAATGGAAAACAAGTATTTAACATACGCCTGTTGCTTGATGTTAACCCTTTAAGATACGCAGGGATCTTTCCCTCCATGAAGAAAGTGAAACTGAATACACCAAGCTTAATTGAGGCACCAGAACCTCTGTCTCTACAAGGCCAGATACAGTTGCCATTACATTATTATAGACTGTCAAATGCATATTTCATTATGCCTGTTGTCCTTTTAATGCAGGAACAACAACAATTTAAAAAAAACAACCAACCCAAACCCCCCAAAAAACCCACAACAACAACACACTCACCCTTCTTAAAGCTATTTTTTCTGTTGGTACCAAAGAAAAGCCCAATACGGATCTGAAAGGAAAATGATTCTTCTTTCCTCTAAGCAAACAACCAGACCTAGAAGTTCTACCTGCAGAACTCACACTTACATTTTGGGGGTTTTCTGACATATTCATTTCTGGGTTAAAAGAAGCTGAAAAATCAATTGCTAAAAATAAAACTCTAGTTATATGGTCTCCCATAGATGCATTTGTTTCAATTCCCCCCTTAAACGAAGTTTTTCTGGAGAGAGCTATAGTATCAGACAGCAGGATAAGGATTGCCTTTATCCAGGTAGCTAGTGAAATGCAGTATTTTACAAAGGAGAATACTGAGCTTTCATGGTAAAGATGAATAACAGCAGCAGGAGGTGGCAAAATACTGCATCACACTGTCCTAGTTAATACCAGAGCTGACACATCAACAGGGTGATAAAAGGCATGTTTTCACATCATTCTGCAGCTGCCCATGATTCTAGGTGGCTTAATATTTTTGCACAGACTGTGCCAAGAGGCATGTTCAGCTGGCCTCTACAGCCATGAACTGTGTAATGACTCTAATTAACAATTGCCACCAGTTTGTTTGATGGGGTTTCTCTAAAAGATTTGGCACTCTGCAGCCCGTGATAACATGGGTTCTCTGCATTGCTAGAACATCCATGAGGAGGAGAGCAGAGTTGTATTTAGCTGAGGAAGAATAAGAGAGATCTTCTCATCTCAACCAAGAAGTGGGTGGTCAGCTACCTAAACCATACACCCCAGATCTCTGAGATGTATTTAGTATGTGCTTATATGGTTATGTTCAGGTTGTAACTACACCCCACTCCTCTGCCCTTTGGGTTCACATATGTATCCTTGTAATGCTTAGAGTTAAACCAGCTTGCAGATAGCATTTTGATTAATATGTTGCACGTGATTCAGACAACCCATGTAGCCCCTGAGAAACTTCTGAGCCTCAACTCAAGTCTCTTAACATTCACTAAATACTCCATTAATACCTGGCATGTAGCACAGCACACAGATGCCTGCAAGCTGTTAATTTCTTCTTCAACAGGAGTAAGCAGAAGAGGCACAGACCAAAAAAAGTCAAGTTTTTTTAGCTGTTGTGACTGAGATGTTCACTGGAGCAGTCTGATGGAAGTCACTGAAGTAGCTTTGGAGATGCTTGCGGAGGGGTCTCATGCAAGAACCAGTTGGAATTACTGTGTATTTTAAATGGGAAAGAATGGGAGTGTGTGTGGAATAAGGGTCAACAGATTGAAAGCATATGAGACAGCTGGTGAGAACAGACTGAAGGTGAAGATAACATCTAGAGAGAAAGAGGACATCCACAGGACAGGTGGATGGATCTTCATCAACAGAAGCCCAGACAAAGGTATAAGAGGAACAGTAAAAGAGAGAAGCAGTTAAAGGACATGGAAAAGAAGAGACAGAAATATCCTCCATACTAGACACCAGAGGAGGAACAAGAGAGCAGAATGGGAAGCTGCAGGGCAGCAGGCAAGGAAACCAAGAAGCAGAGTTCTAAGGGCATCTCAGACAAAGAGCAAAGAATTGAGGTACATGGGAGACAACATCAGAAGAGAGGGCAGAACATTGGTTGTGCTCAGACAATGGCAAGGTACTTCATTGCAACAGCAGAGATTGCCAGAGGGCTTGGGATTTCTCCCTCCTTTGCAACAGATACCCTCCAAAACATCATTCATTTTTTGCATGGCAAGAGGTGCCATCTAGGCTAGCAATAGGGATACGAACATTTAGGGAGATGTTAGCTTCTTTTCCAAGCATCCTGCCTCCAATAGATGAACTAGGGAGGAAAATAACTCAACAGAATTAGTAAACAGTGGATAACAGTAAAGCTAACCCACTGTGCATAATAAGAAAAAAAACTTATTGCTTCCTGCACCACTGACAGCACAATCTTTTGAAAAACAGCCTTGCTCAGCTCTTTGATTTTCTATTTAATTCCATATCCCTATTTTGAGAACAACACCTCACTCCTGAACACTGCACAAGGCAGCTTGAATGTAATTCTCCCTATCAAAGGTGCAGTCTGGTTGATGGAGTCAGCTTGAGTTCATTGCTTTGGTGCACGAAGGTAAGTTTAGTTACCCTAAGAAACTTTGCAGAACAATCAGGAGACACAACTTTGAGCTTAAGGAGGGTCACTAGCAAATCATCCAGACTGAGCACACAAAAAATGTGTCCTGCCTAACCCAGCATGCCCTCCTTTCCCAGCCCACCCCAAGAAAAAAAGGGAGGCAGCAATTACAGCTTCAGCTCCAGTGCTCTAGCACAAACACCACAATCATTCAGAGCAAGAGGGATGCATTCAGTGCACAAGTAGAAACTCCACCATAATTGCAGCAATAATTTTAAGGAATTTGTCCCCGGTGTGTCACCTCCAGCTGTTCTGTTTAAAAATGAGTCTAAGCATTAGAGCCTTATGCAACAATAGTCTTAAGAGCAAGCACAGAGTGATGATTAGCTAGGCACAAAAGCATCTTAGGAGCCCCTGTCAGTACTAATATACCACACCCATGTACAACAGGCCTCAAGTGATTGATGCCTTAGAGAGACATTTAACACCCTCCTCCCCTCAATTTCTAGAAATGACATTTCACTTAATCTCCCAAAGCAAAAGCACCCATGCTGGGAGTGTGAGTAATCAGCAGTGCTTTGGAGTTTGAGATTCAAACTGAACACCTGGGTAACAGAGCCCAAACAAGCAGTAACACTCATCCCCGCAAGAATCAGACCTGTTCAAATCATCAGAGAGCATTCATCTCCATTTCCACTTGGAAAGTGTTATTTCTGCAGAAGGGTGCATGCCCAAGACCCCAAGGACAGGCAGTTCA
>VYZV01034897.1:0-18947 GCA_013401275.1 Pandion haliaetus | reverse complement strand
AGTTTCCCCTCCAAACCAGGTTTATTCTAGACCTGGAAGTGATACCCTGAGTGATAGCACCCTACAGACTCGCAGGTTAGATGAAGGTACCAGAGACAGAGGACAAGCGACAAAGCAACCACTCAGCATCCCTTGCTCTTGTACACACATTCCCATGTTGTCACTAAGTATGTTAGTACCTGTGACTGGGTGTAATGATTTTTTTTAAAAAGGTTAGGAGTTGCCTGGCTGGAATAATAGAGTAGAGCTGATTGAGAGAAAGGGCCAAGGCACCCTTGCAGAGGAGGTCTGAGCTGACTGGGTACACTGGCGATTGCTTTCAGGAGGGACTCATTGCCTAATCCTGGAGCTCTTTTGAAATCCTCACCTGCTATAATGAAACAGAGATTACCAGTTTGAGATTTGACGACACCCAGCATGTGGCCTACGTTTTCAAATAGACTTCAACATATGCCTGTTCACGCTTAGTAGCACTTCAACACAAGTGAGTCTTTTTGGTAATTTTCCAGTAATTTCCAGTATGTCCCATATTCCTCAGCAATACCCATCATAACTGAAATTCCCTTGGGCCTCACCATCTCTGTTTTTCATTGCAGAAAGGTACATTCTGTTGGTTTGCTTTACTGGTTACCTGCTACAAAGTTTTGTGCCTCCAAGTTGTACAGCAGCCCCATAATATTCACACTCACACAGTAAAAATCATTTGGCAGAAAGCAGGACAACAGCTGAATAGTAAAATTTGCAGTTGAATACGAACAGTAGTCAGTATGGCTACAGCTCTTTATTTCCTCCTTTTGTTTCTCAAGGAAGCACAATGAAGATTTTAGTACTTTTTAGGTTTAATTTTAAAAGATGGCTATTCACATAAGATGCTAATGGCCTTATTTTAATATTTTTCATAAAAGCAGAGATTAATTTTTCATGAAAATACTAAGAGGCAAATACTAAAAGGGAAAAGGCTAATGGTATTTAATGTTAAAGATTTTTTCCTTGCAAACAAAACTTGAAGAAAAAGTCTTATTTATCCATAAGATTTCATTCCAGAACAGACCAGGAGATCATCAAGTTTGACCTTTTCTATAATGAGCCACAGGCCATCACCCAACTGTGCCTGTGCTAAAACAAGTAACTTTCCAGAAGGAAGGTACCTACTTGTAATTTAAAGACATCAAGAGCTGAAGGAGGTTTTGAAGGATGCTTTACTCCAACTGTTACTCAGTATGGAAGATGCATGTTCAGCACCCAATCTGAATTTGCACAGCTTTAAGATTAGTCTTGTCTACCAAATTGAAGTATTATAATTTCTCTACATTTTCTCCCTATACAGTAACCAAATTTTAACAGCGTTTGGTCAGAAGGACTTACTCAGATCTTGATATTTCTTCATGAAACACCTAAGACATCACCAAATCTGAACCCAAATCTTTGTTGATGTGTTCTACTTACTTTGAGATGAGGTGCTAAGATTGAATCTCCTAAAAGCTGTCTGGGATATTTAGGCACAGGTCTTGTTAAAGTAGGGGAGAAACAACTTTTCCCTCCCTCATCTCCTGACTTGGAGGACCAACAGACTCTCACAAAAGAGCATCCCTGGATGAGACACCACAGTGTAGCAAGGAGTGGGGTTAGCGCAGGAATGGCAACCAAGTATGGTACTGATTGGCACTTGCACCAACTGAAGATGCAACTGCATCATACCCTGAGCCAGCCTCCACAGCAGGCCAGCTCACTCACACCAAAAGTGGTAGGTAAGAGCCAGCCACAAGTAGAAAGTTACAGATTCAAACTGTTACAATCAATATTAACAGTCACAGAGTAGCTAGGGGTATCTCTCAGCATGTCGTCCTTCAGCGATAGTTTTGAAACAGATTTTTTTTTTTTTAATCCAAATGTCCAGCTGTGACTTAAATTTTTAATTCAAAACCTGATCATGCTTTAGGTATGAGTCATCCTTCTACTCCACTGTGGCCCAAGGCTGGCAAACTCCTGCTGCTTCCCACAACAGCAAAGCAACAGAAGTGGCCAGGGTTTGAGCAGCGATGAAGCAGATTTACCACCATGCCTCGTGCCTAACTTTGCATTTCCAGCCACATCCCTCCCAGCTGCTGTGTCACTTTTCCTCCCATATGGCCACCCAGGCACATCTCCATGTTATCATATGCCCCCCAGTCTATTCCCCACAGGATATCTCCTGCTGGGAAAGGACCCTCAGAAGAGGGGTTACCCTCCTGAGTCTAACGATGCTTTTGGTCTCCTCCAGCTCTGTCCCGGTAGAGGTCCCAAGTACCTGAGCACTCACAACTGAGTAAATTCCCACTGCCCTCTTGCCTATGCTCTGCCTTATGTTGGGTAACCAGGCCAAGTTCAGCTCTGGTCAGCCTCACGGCATCCTTCTCAGCCGCATACATCCATATACTCACTGGGGACATCAGAGACGACTGTGCCAAGACTCCATGCACCAAGCAGCTGCTGTGTTTGCCCCAGAGGGGCCTGCAGTGTGTCTGTCTTCTCTGGAGCTTGTAGTGACCCTGTGGCCATTTAAACCATTGTCGTGGTTTCAGGTCAGCTCAGTCGGTAACAAAGCACCACGAAGCCGCTCGCTCACCCCCCACCCCCTCGCCTGGCCACGTTGGGATGAGGAGAAAATACAAAGGCAGGCTTGTGGGTCGAGACAAGGACTGGGAGGGATCACTCCCCACTTATGGTCACGGCCAAAAGACAGGCTCAACTTGGGAAAAAAACAAAACCAATTTAATTTACTACAAATCAAAACAAAAACAAAACACAAGGGTATTAGGAAGGGAAACTAAACATCAGAACAACCTCCCCCCAACCCTCCCGCCTTCCCGGCTCAGTTCCACTCCCGATGCTTTCTACCTCCTCCCCCTGGCAGCACAGGGGAACAGGGGATGGGGGTTGAGTCAGCTCGCCACACATCGTCTCTGCCGCTTCTTTCCTCAGGGTGAAGATTCCTCACTTGTTCCCTGCTCCACCGTGGGGTCCCTCCCACGGTAGACAGTCCTTCACGAACTTCTCCAACGTGGTTCCTTTCCGCGGGCTGCAGTTCCTCACAAACTTCCCTGGCGTGGGTCCTTTCCGCGGGCTTCAGTTCTTCCCGAACTCCCCTGCCGTGGTTCCTGTCCGCGGGCTGCTCTCCAGTCACACACTGCTTCAGCGCGGTTTTTACCATGGGGTTACGGCCATCTTCGGGAGCCTCCGCTCCACTGTCCACCCCCATGGGCTGCAGGGCCATCAGCCTCCTCAGGCGCCTCCTCCTCCCCCTCCACTTCCATGACTCCAGTGTCGGCAGCGATGTTCTTCTCAGGTTTCCCAACCCCCACACTACCGGTTCCCCTTCTTAAATATATTTTCCCCAGAGGCGTTACCACCGTCACTCCCCGCCTAGACGCGGGTCCGACATTTTGGCACGCACATCCGACATTTTGGGGTGGCGAATTCTTCCAAGCAACTTCTTAAAGGGGCCGCCTCTGCAGTCTCCCTCCCCTGCCACTAAGGAAAACCGCGCCACACAAACCCGTAACAACCATGCATATCCAAGCTCTGTCTCACTGCTGATAAACAGTGCATAGCAGGTATTCACAGGCGTCTGTTTTTACAGGATGCAGAGCCCTTCACACATCCAGAACAACATCTGCACCTTTGTCCCAGCAGGGCTTCACCGATTTTGACAGACACTGCAAGACCACCTCCTCAGTCCCTTCTCCCAGGGCATGCTCCTTCAGCACAAGTTCATTTTAATAGAATTTGGATGTGCTGTGAAAGAGCAAGGATAGCCACAACAAAATTGGTAGCATGGGTTCACTCTTCTATAGGTCCAGGTTTGTACTGTGTTTGTATCATCTCTGGTGGCACTGGGTGTGTGTCCTGGTGTGAACTGATAGTTACAAAGGAGAAGCTCCACTCAAGCTGGATGCACAACTCAGAGCCCCTGAACAAGTCAAACTTCATAGAATCATAGAATCATTTAGGTTGGAAAGGACCTTTAAGATCAGGGAGTCCAACCATCAACCATGCCCAGTAAACCATGTCCTGAAGTGCCTTGTCTACATTCTTTTTCAATACCTCCAGGGATGGTGGCTCCACCACTTCCCTGGGCAGCCTGTTCCAAAGCCTAACAACCCTTTCAGTAAAGAAATTTTTCCTAATATCCAATCTTCAACCATCATCAAAGCAGTGCACCAACTTGAAGTTGCACAGCCATGTTTCTGGACTGCCCTTGCTGCCACCATGGATTCATCTTTCTCCCACCAGGCCACATGATGTGGGCAGCAGGTTTTTTCAGCTCATGCACCAGGAACACAGGCAGCAGGCTAGCCTGAGACAGCAGGTGGAAGGGACATATCTGAAGAAAGAACAAGTCACACAAGATTGTATGGCAAGGTTTTGGTAGTGGGCAGAGTGTTACAGGGGTGGCTTCTGCAAGAAGCTGCTAGAAGCTTCCCCTATGTCTGACAGAGCCAATCCCAGCCAGCTCTAAGACGGACCCACCGCTGGCCAAGACCAAGCCAATCAGCAGTAGTGGTAGCGCCTCTGTGATAACATATTTAAGAAGGGAAAAAAAGTTGCAGCGGGCACAGAAACAGCAGCCGGAGAGAGGAGTGAGAACATGTAAGAGAAACAGCCCTGCAGACACCCAGGCCAGTGAAGAAGGAGGGGAAAGAGATGCTCCAGGTGCTGGAGCAGAGGTTCCCCTGCAGCCTGTGGGGAAGACCATGGTGAGGCAGGCTGTCCCCCTGCAGCCCATGGAGGTCCACGGTTGAACAGATATCCACCTGCAGCCCGTGGAGGACCCCACGCAGGAGCAGGTGGGTGCCTGAAGGAGGCTGTGACCCCGTGGGAAGCCCACACTGGATGAGGCTCCTGGCAGGCCCTGCGGATCTGTGAAGAGAGGAGCCCACGCTGGAACAGGTTTTCTGGCAGGACTTGTGACCCCGCGGGGGACCCATGCTGGAGCAGTTTGCTCCTGAAGGACTGCACGCCATGGAAGGGATCCATGCTGGAGCAGTTCATGAAGAACTGCAGCCCGTGGGAAGGACCCACGTTGCAGAAGTTCATAGAGGGACCCCACGCTGGAGCGGGGGAAGAGTGTGATGAATCCTGCCCCTGCAGAGGATGAAGCAGCAGAAACAACGTGATGAACAGATCGTAACCCCCATTCCCTGTCCCCCTGCGCCACTGAGGTGGGCAGGTAGAGAATCCAGGAGTAAAGCTGTGCCTGGGAAAAAGGGAGGGGTGGAGGGAAGGTGTTTTGAGATTTGGTTTTATTTCTCATTACCCTACTCTGGTTGATTGGCAATAAATTAAGTTAATTTTCCCCAAGTCGAATCTGTTTTGCCCGTGACAGTGATTGGTTGAGTGATCTCTTCCTGTCCTTATCTCCACCTGAGAGCCCTTTGTTATATTTTCTCTCCCCTGTCCATCTGAGGGGGGGAGTGATAGAGTGGCTTTGGTGGGCACCTGGCATCCAGCCAAGGTCAACCCTCCACAGCTGTACAACTTCACATAGGACTACAAGGTATTTGGAAAATGCAGCAACGGGAAAGGTACAAACTTTTATAGGGAATTCTTCTAGTTCCCCAACAAGCCAATTTACCAATTAGTGGAATTAATTCTAGCACATTTGCATCCTTTAACTTCTTTTTTTCTGCTTTTCCCCACTGCAATACTCCCACCTTCTCTGTCTCACACAATATTTGTTGCTGATCTCTCCTTTCAGTTGGAGAGGGCACAGCCTGCAGCTCACCTTGATGCCGATCTGGGCCAACTGCCAGGTGACCTAACACAGCACTAAACTTCTGAGTCAGTCAGGACTCTTTCTTTGGCCAGTAATTTTCCCAGTATTCAGGAAATTCATTAACTCTGGGAACTCCGCTCATCCATCAGATCAATCAAGTTTGTCAACCAGGGTCAGGGATTATTGGGAGTGGAAGAAAGACCAGACAGACATAATGATCATGCAAGCCTTATTTCTTTAGGAAACCAGTCTCAGACATAGTACTGCTAAACCTGGGGAGCTGTGCTAATTAGCACTAGCCCATTAGTCCTTGTAGCCCCTCTGGACTGCTGCTGGAAAACACAAGGCTTGCTTCTAGCAACATGCTGGCACAGGTAGCCCTGGGCACCTCATTCAGCAGTCCTTTACCCAGTGCATAAATTACAGCACAATCAGTAAATTTGTTCAAGTTGGGAGAGTGAAGTACCCACTCATACCTCTCCTTACTATCAAATTTGTCACCCTGCCAAACAGACTCAAAATGACAGCTATGCAGTCATGACATGAAAACAAGAACTGCTGCATCATACACAGCTTCCAGAGGCATATTTAAAAAAGGAAAAACCAAAGATGTAGCAGTAGAGAAGTTACCAAACACCCCAGTCTAGCATGGGTTGCATATTGAAAAGACATACGCTACACAATAGACACATATCCATAGCTAATGTGGTGATCTTGCACCCTGGGTTTAAATCCTTCCACAAAGCAACAGACAGAAGGAATATGGACATGGATCAGCCTCTGTTTATTATCCCCAAATTGTCACTGTCCAGTTTTCCCTCATCATTCTAATTAGAAGCATTTCTAGCTAGCAGAGATGATGAATTGCAGGTTTTCATAAAGAAGACATTTTCTTTGCTTGTCTCCTAAAGTGGAAAGGATTTCAGGGAGTTTTAGGATTTTCACTGAAAATTCAGTTCTGAAAATTTTCCCCAAATTACCAGAGCACCTCCCCACTCCTTGCAGAGGCAACTGGAAGGCCAGAGGCCCTTGTGCCATAGCTCTAACTGAGGCAATGCCCTTCTCAGCCTCACTAGGCATAATTGGGCTTTTAGCCATTACTAGAGAATGATGACTCCTATTTTACCCCCAGACAAAGAGGGAATGTGTGCCTGGGTGAGAGAGCTAGGACAGGCTTTGGATCCATCTCCAGATGGAGCCTCTGCAGATGCTGAGAAGTTGAGGAAACTCAAGATAGATTTATGTAATGCTAACTCTTCTGACCTCCTGCTGTCTCCCTTTGGTCCCCTTCCCCAGCCAGACCCATTGTAACCAACAAGGCAGCTGATAATGGTCCCTATCCACAGGCCCACAGAGCATCAGGAGCTGTATTGGCAGCTGTTACTGCTCTGCATATTGAGAAGCTCCAGACCTACCCCATGGATTTTGTATGCTGTGCTGTGTATTTGTATGCTGTTGGATGGGGCTTTGAGAAACCTGGTCTAGTAGAAGGCCCCTGCCAGGGCGGTTGGAATGAGATGATTTTTAAGGTCCCTTCCAACCCAAACCATTCTGTGGGAATTAAGGCACGGACTCCGCGGTCTGGATAAGCGAAATCATTTAATCCCCCGATTACAACAATTTATATAGACATGTTACCCATTTCCCATGATCTAAGCGATATTTGTTAAAAAAGGGAATTAGATTCCAAAGCGTATTTTTTATCTTTGACCAGATAGTTCAGACATAGTTTTCCTTTATCAGTCACGTGGATTACTTGGCCAATGCTTGTGTCCTTGGTCGGTTCCTCCTCATTCTTTCTATCTCAACACCTGCCTTCCCAAGCTCTACAGTATAAACAACAGGCATTCTTCATGCACTTGTCAGCGGAACATTTAGTTCAAGGATCTTCTTCTGTCCCATGGTTTCACATACTCGCTGTCCCCCACACCATTCTTGATTCTATGATCCAAGAAGAACTGTGGCCGAGACACACAGTGTCACCCTCTCCAGCATTGCCTCCTTCAACAGGTTCATCTGGGGCCCCATGTAGCGATACTCCAGCTGATAGCATCACAAGCCTACGTGTACATTTTATAGTGGGGAATAATAACAATACAATTAAAATAAAAATGAGCAATTCCTTTGTCAGGAGCTTCAGTCCAGCTGTCAGAGTATTCCTGTCCTCTGTTAAATTGAACTTTCATATTTAATAAAAAGTTTAGTTACCCATTTTAACTGTCACAATGTGACAGGGCGCTTGGGTCCTGGCTGACAACCTCATTTTTCATCTTCAACTATTTCAGCAATTGCAGCAACTTTGAGAAAGGGGCCAAGCCTGGCTAATTCTCACACACAAAGTCCACAGCATTCATTTTTGCTTCTCCATCATTATTCATCATAATTACAGAATTAGATTGAAAAGCCCAGTATTTCCACTTCCATAACCCTTGAAGTTTGCAAAACATTTTCCATCACATCAGAAAAACTGGAAGATTGTTGGAGCATTATGTTAATTAGGTAGTTCAACAAAGGGCAAGATCCGATCTCCTTCTGGCACTTAAATTCTTGATATTGCAATAAGTGTTATTTTTTAATCAAGGATTTTTTTTTTTTTTTTAAGTCTTACTATTCCTTATCACCATAGTGTCCTGCGGCTGGAATGAGTATTATGTATTCTGATACATGCTAGGCTCACACAGCACATTGGGAAGTGACAGAATCTTGTTAAGAAATTAACTAAATTCTGGAAGACTGCCTAGAAGGATAGTTTTGTGCAAAGAATATGCAACTGCCTAACATTAGCACCCTTTTTTTAAACCCTGCTCATACTAAATCAATCAGGAACCAGAACGTGCAACTGCTCTACTTACTTTCTCAGATCAGACTGATGGTAACAGCCAGAACTGGAAACCAAATTACAACACAGATTATGTACCAACTTTACAATCAGAAGTCCCACACCACATCACCACAGCTTTCCCAGGCTCATGCTAAACACCTGCACAGAAGCGAGCACCAGAAGGAGTGGAGAGCTGTGGTGGGAACAAGCCTTCCTCGCAGCAAAGAACTTGGCTGCTCCCAATTTTCACAACACCATTTGTGAAATTTAGCCTCCAACTAAAGACACTGAGCAAGCCCATGTTATCTTGCACCTCCTGCTCTGCTATTATTACCAAAATCCGGAATAAAACTCCTTAACAGCAATGAGAAGTTAAGAAGCAGGCACTCCTTTATTGCAGCGCTGGATGCACGGGGGATAATTTCACCTAACGTGCATGCCACAGCTTCAACACAAACAGATTATATGGAGTATCTAATTACATATTAATCAGATTAGTATACATATGCATACAAATGATGGTAACTGATTATCATAGTACCACCTACATCCGATCATGCGCAGTGAAGAATTCATTCGAGTCAAAGGGCTGCTTTTACAACCACCAACTCATTTGGAGCTCTTGTTGGCTGTCCTTGAAGTCTTTGTTCTTGTCCTTGTTCTTTGATCTTGAAACTTAACACAATTTCAATCACATGTGATTGATTCCAGCATTGTTCTCATCTAGCATACAGGAACATCTAGTCATAAGAGCAAAGAACTGCAAAACTTATGAGTAATTACTAGTTAATCACTTGACTACACTTTTGTAATTACCTCTACTAGCTAGTCCCCTGGCTACACTTTTGTCTATTGTTTCAATCATCATTTATCACTTATTTAAAAACAATCATTGATCAATTTCACTTAGCTCTACTGATTGGAATCCTCGATACTCAAATCGAGATGGAAGGGTAAGGGGGTTTCCAAGCAGCAAACTGGTGTCCATAATGGTTTCCTTAGTTTCTTGAAACAAAACATAAGAAAACCAGTAAGTTCCTGGTGAAGTTTCTATGGTTCAAACTTAACACTCCTATACATTATGCTTCACAGTTTTCTACTTCTTAATCAAACCTAGCTCTTTTATATCAAATTTTATCAAAATATGTTAACACTACCACCAAAAATATTCAAATCTGTTTTCTACTACCTTCCTAAACCCTTGTTCTCTGTAAGTCCCCCAAGGGGTCACCCAGAGGTTGGGAAAGTCAGAGCACATACATGCTTTAAAAGCATCCTTCCTGCAGGACTGCAGGGAAGAAGCTGATTGCACTGTACAATGCCTGGTTTGGTCCACAGGGGTTTACAATGCCCGGGTTTGTATTCTGGGTTTGGCCTGATGCCAGCTGTACCTGACACAGTGTATTTAACATAAGAATCTTACAAGGACCTCTGCCCCACACCACCCAGATCCACGAAATGACCTGGCTTCATAACAGCTCTGTGGTTGTTTTTCACAGAACTGATGAGCTGGCAAGAAAGCTTATAGACAGGAAGCAGCTTTAGTCCCAGGCCTTCAACAGACTATATCCCCTAAGAAGCCTCCTTTCCCAGCCCTGAAATAACAAGATCTTCTCACCCCCATTCACAGCCAATGAAGTCCTGATTAAAACCACTTGCCCCGCCCTGAGGTAAGGGCTAGGCACTATTACTGCTCACACCTACTTATCAATAATTAGGATAAAGTGCATAAAGGCACCCACCATATCACAGAGATATATAATTTTTCAGCAGGGAAATTAATAAATTAAATCAGACTGAAATATTCTTTAATTAATCTGGACCTCATAAAAACATTTGCAGTTTTGGATGTGCAAACACAACTTGTGCTTTTAAAAGTCTCATAAGGCACTTAAAATTGCTGACCCCCTTTTCCTCAAGAGCTAATTTTGCCAATGTCAGTTTTCTGAAGAGAGAGCTAACAGGACTAGCTCATTAGTCTAACTGAGCTGCTAGAAAGCTCCCCATTCCCAGTGCACCACTTCCCCGACTTCTCTGCAGCTTGCCCTTGCTGTGCTTGCACTGGTTCTTGTAGGAGGAGAGCCTTGCAGAGGCTGGGTTATTGACCAGAGGAGCAGGAGGTGGTCTTTGGAGGGGGACAGGGATGGTGCTTCTCCTCTGCACCCCTGGGCTGAGAAGCTTTGCTCTGCGAAGGGCAGCAAGGATTTATCTTGCTGCAGCTGAGCCAAGGGGATCCTGTTAGCACTCACCTCAACCTCCAGCTCATGGACTATCCTGTGCTACCCTAGCTCCTTGCTGGTACTGTTGTTGTCCCACAAAAGGGGTTCATTTACGTGGTGTGCAAGGCAATAACATGCAGAGTTGAGGTATTGTCAAATTAATTTCATTGATACACATGAACGGGTGCCTGTCTCAAGACAGCACAGCCTTGTCTCAAAAATTCCCACATTTATATACTTAAGTAATACATACTCATTATTATTTCCCTAAATGATTGGTTCTTTCTTCTTTGCCTCTCATGTAAATTAGTGTGCAGACCCTGTCTTCTTCCTTCATTGTCTTCTTTTGAGTAGGTGGTATCACTTGAGTAGGTGGTCAATGAGTTGGTGGTTGCGATCTTCCCCTGTAGGAATCACCTTTTACCTACTTTTTACTCTGTCTTGGCAGTTCCAAGCGGTTCTTCAAGATTTGTTGATCAGACCACAATCCATTCTCCTTTCTGACATGAACATTCTACCTATCTACAAAGCCCCATTGTCTAATAGTTTATTCCTAAACCCTAAATCATGTCTAATTATTGTTGCCCTATTTTAAATATTAACTGATGGGGGCTGTACACAGGACTTTAGCAGCTCCCTGGTTATTTCAATGATATTATACATATTAATTGATAACACTGTGAGGCTTATACTAGGACACCTCCTGAAGATTCAGGAGCAGCTGATACCTCTCTCCAGTCTGGTGGAAAGTGATATTTTAAACAGCCAGTGAACAAGGGACTGAGGAACAGGTCTGCTCACTGAGAGTGTCCCTGGGGCACTGGGACCCTGGTCAGTATGGAGCCAAGCCTTTGCCTTGATCCACGTAGCCTGTGGACACTCTGCACCTTGGCCATTCCTGTCTATTGTCTACTGGGCAGTTCTGTGTACGTCTGCCAACAAACACCTGCACACCAGATGAATTTTAGCGATGGGAGAAAAAAAAACAAAAACCACCACANAAAAAAAAAAAAAAAAAAGGGGGCTGTGGGATATGCTGATTCTTGGCTTTCCTGCTTGGAGAAGCAGCTGGTCAGCCACAGTCTTTGGTGGATCATCCTTAAGTAATTTGCAGGTTCCTAGGTCCCCCAAAGCCCAGCCACTGGCCTGTCCTTCCAAAAGCACTACCTCGCTCCACCTCCTAGATGTCAGGGGGAAAGACTAGCCCTATTCCTGCTGGCAGAAAAATCCTGCAGCTCCCCATGAGACCCAAGCACAGGCAAGGAGCAAGACTTCTTTTCCTCCCAAGCTTCCTCTGTGCTGCCAATATAACAGGACCAATTGTTTACCGTTATGCGCCCCGTCCCCCCCATCCCCAACTTGAAAAAAGTGTTGAGACTGAAGAATTCAATCAGTGGAGCTTAGGGGGCAGGGAAAAAATCCTGCATATTTGCAAGGACATGTCCCAAAGCAAGGAATGTGTCTGGATTTATTTATGCCCTTCTGGGGACAGGCAGAGAAGAGCCATTTTAATCAGGCCTGGCTGGATGATATACAACAAGCTTAGCTACTTGCTAACTGAAAGCATTAGGGAATCAGAGTTTTCTCACTAGCACAACATAACAAACCTAGCATGCACACTGGAGTATGATATTGATAGCACTGTCTCTATAGTATGATTAGGCTTAAGAAAGAGCTTTCAGCTTGTTTCTAGTCAACTACATATAAATTTAGCAGCTGCCTAGGTTCAGATTTGCTACAAATTATACTGCACATCAGAGGGTGCAAAATAAGGTAAAGCCTACAACATTTCAGTGTCAGGCTTGTGCCGCTATATTTAAAGCTGTGGCAGAATTGCCTTCACTCAGTGTCCTTGTTCTGTGCCTGAACCAGAGATATTCACGATGCAGCTAACAAGCTCACTAAAGCCTACTAAGAGCTCATGCCTTCCTCCCTAGGCTTTGTTTTCAAAGGTGTGCTCAGCAACTTCCAAAAATGCCAGAAGCTGTCTGAGCAGCAGGGTCTGCTTACATCCCTTCCTTGCAGGTTGTCACTGGATTAGGCTACTACAAGTTTATAGAGCCCAGTCTGAATAGTCTGGGCAGTTCCTCCTTTGCATAACTGGAAAACTGGCCCTCGTTAGAAAAGCTGTCTGCAGAGATGCTGTACGGCCAGGGCACTGGCTGTAGCACAGATAGATGTCTTAGAGATGTACGCTTGCCGCAGAGGAACAAGCAAGCCCAGCAGGGCTAACGCAAGCCTGCAGCCACACAGGGCAATTTCTCTCCCCCTCTAGCTTGCCCTGTGAGGCTGGGCTGAATCACCTCCATGCAGCGCTGGACAGAGAAAGAGCTGCTGGGCTTGACTAGGGCTTCACCTACCTGTCGAGATAACAGAGCAGACCCTGTCCCCCTACAAGTCATGTAGGAGAAGGAAAAGTTCCCTCTCATAGGAGCTTGTCACAGACTCCCACTCCCTGTCAGAGAATGGACAACTCAAACTACCTCTCTTTGTAATGTATCCTGAGCCAGGTATTTCCCCAGCCTTACCCCATCGGCCCCAACGCCTCCTCCACACACATCAGCTAATGTAACTTAGGGTAGGATTGCTGTTTTGCAACATTAGCTCATGGTCTGGTTGTTAAACCCCTCAGGTTAGGCACCACTGCTGCTGTATTTAGCTGAACAGTACTCATTAAGAGGGCAGAGATGAAGAACAATAGCACTGTAGAAAAGAACTGGGTTTCCTATCTCAAGAGCTAGTAATATTTCAGTCATTCCTGCAAATCAATCAAGTACAGGTAATCAAAGCAAGTTCCTGATAAGAGCATTTTTGGGAAAGACAGGGATATTTATGTCATAAATTCTATCTTGAGTGGGATATTCTATCTATCCCACTATCCCAAGCAGGACACTTTCCATTTAAACATTTCTGACTCCTTACCCTTTAAAATATTCACAGTACAAGATACACAGAGTACTTCTGACAACTTTGCTTAACTGGTCTGCAATATTTTAGATGTGATCAAGAACTTATCTTTAAGATCCTTACTGAACTCTTATTGACTTTCTGAAGATCTGTCTAACATTTTTACTTAGAGGAATCTCTCCATTAGCATTCAATGCACATCGCTATATTTAGTTTTCAGAAAATATGACACTCATTCCACAGGAAGATTGAAAAAAAAAATATAACAGTGGCCTATTTCTTTATTATTAACCTGTTCCTAAGGTTTTTTCATTGATTTTCCTCCATATATTTCTAAAGCACTGTAGGAGTAAATTTAGGATCCAAAGCAAGAAAAAAAGTTTCTCTAGCAAACCTGAATTTGGTTAATCAATCATTTTGAAACAAAGTAAGAAAAAAAAAAAGATCCTTCTTACTGGCCTTACAAAGCAATGCACCGCAGTTCCTCAGAGCTCTGTAGGCCTCCTGCAGATTAAACAAAATTTATCAGAAAGGCTTGAGATGGGTTTCTTGAGAAGTAAAAACAGTAAGACACCAAGCATCTACTACATCTGCTATTTGCCATTAATCACAGGCTTCCCCACTTTCAAGCCATGCATAGGAAGGTCTCATGGTTTGAGGAGCAAGATTGGAGCAACCCTTTCCTTTTCACCAGGGGCTGGACAGGAGATGCAAGTTACAGGAGAGGATTCAATGCAACAGCAAGTCTGGCCTTCCATCAAACTTGACCCGAGACTGACCCATAAGCACCTAAGTCCAGGAGCGAGGTCCTTAGGAAAGCTTATCTGATACCATGGGGAGGCCATCACCTCTGTGCAGATAAGGCTTTTTGTAGATACCAAACATTAGTCAACAATCACACCCTCACAGTTAAAAGCAAACCTGTCAATATAGGTAAGAACACTGCTCCAAGTCCTCCCTGCCATTTCAATATGCAATGTGAATGCTTTTTCCAGCTCGCAGATGCAATGCAGCACTCAGAAGACTCAGCCTCTGCTGTCTGGTTCTTTATATTCCTGCAACCCTACCAAAAAAGGCACACTTACAGCCCATTTCCAAATCTGAATATACCATGAAAGCAAATGAAGGTGTCCCAGCTTATCCACACCTCATTTTTAATTAAATCACCTACACTGTTTCAAAACATTCAGAAAGTTAAAAACTAAATTAAGCCTATCTTAATTTTACTTGGTGGAGATTAACCATATGTACTACATAACAGGCAGCCTCATTAGTACTGTTTACAGTGCCCATCCGTGATGTGGCAGAAGAGAGACAAGAAATAATTTAATTTCACATAAATGAGCAAAAATAAGCACATCTGAGAGTTCAGCACAAAGTTCTGACCTATAAAGCAAGCTTTTTTAGAAACTGTCATAACAGAAACTGACCATTTGACAAATTGCACAAGGTCTAGTTTTCTTAATAGACAATATCATTCCAGCAGCTTTGCCACTCCCCAGCTGGGTTACATGAGCAAATTGCTTCTCCATCTCTATCTGGGGCAGTGGTTTTCAACCCCAGCCCAAGGATTCATGGACTTCTGAGTGATTGCAGGTGGTAACTAATAAAGCACATACATAGGGTGTATGTGAATCCAAATACTCCTATGAGGTCTGGCTCTCTTCTGGGAGAGATTTAGCATTCCAGAAATTGGGAGTATTTGAAAAATCACCTGTCCATATGGTAAATTATTAGGAGCAGTGACTGTATCTTACACTGGAAGTGTACAACACCCCATTTTCTTGACTGTCAGGCAACAGCACAGAAGCAAATACAAATAATGTTGCTGGACTGATAAGGTCTGCTTGGAAATGATACATATAGTTTTCTTTGCTGATTACTATTTTGAATAAATAGACCCACATCCAGATGCCCAGTCCAATTTGAGACTTGAAAAGTTTACCAGCCCAGGTAAACAGCAACAGCAGCCTTCCCTCCAAGATTTCCACTCTGAATGCACCCTTCCATTCCCCTCAAAGCCAGGGCAGGCAAAGCTGTCTGTTGGTACTAACTTGATTGTCAAAATANGGGGGGGCAGGTGCTAAGACTTCCTTGGCCCTCCAGATGGGCTTGTCTCCAGCAAAACACTCAGTCTGGGACCAACTGGTCCCAGTCCCAGTGAAGCCTCTGCAGCCAGAGCAACCCAGCACGAGCAAGTGCCTCACTAAGCCACTGATGCCAGAGCTTATTTCAACTATTCACCAATTCGTAGTTAGCTGGAGGCTGCACCCTCACTCTCAACTTATGAGACCCTCATAAATAACTCCTTGCTTTAAAGTACCTCATTAAGACCTGGATCTCCTTGTAACTACACTCCTATAAATCAACAGGCTCTCTACTACAGTCAATAAACCACATGAGCAGGGGTTAGTTCTTAGCATCTGGTTAAAATCCACCTCTATTTTGGCTAATTGATATCTCTAAGTGAATAACTGTGTAGAAGTGACCTTTGGTGGGAAGAGAAACTTAAATTTCAGAATAGCGTTCCTGATTTCACTAACCCGGGCAGCTGCCTTCCCAGAAAAGTCAGTCTCTTGTTCCCAGCATAACTAAGAGCAGAGGTATCTTTTGACAACATTATTTTCTGGTTCTCTCTTTTCTACCAAAGCCTATCAGAAGCCAAAAAAGGCTGGATGAAATTAACCGGAGCTTTTCTTTGAATAAATCTTAGTTACCGTCAAGCCTGGAAACTCAGCAGCAACCTACAGATGACCTTGAAAGGAAATAGTTTTGCTTTGCCCAACTCTGAGCAGAAGATATTAACACTGCCTACACACATCCCACAAAAGCTTTGTTAGCAGGCACAACAGAGCTGAATCCAACAAACAGAGCAAAGACATGTTGTTGGCTTGTTGCAAACATCTATCAACACCGTAACACTGCAAGAGATCCAGCCCCGGCTCTCCCCTCATAGATAGGAGCAGCAAATTGGAAAATGTATCCTATCCCTCTCTTGTTCCACTCACTGTTTGCAGTGTACTAGAGGTCTGCTTCTTACCCCCAGAAAATACAGTCATCAGTGTTAGATCAGCCATCTCCTAGACTAAAAACTCCAAAGCCTAGTAGTCTTAATCCTTCCAAGCACTTCTGTTTCCCCTTCTCAAGGTTCCCTCCCCCATTTACTCCAGACTGGTCACTGGGTGAATTCTAGCCTCAGATAGCTGAGGTATATCTTCCCTTGCCCATTTAATTTTCAGCAAAAGCCATGATGAGTTACTTGTCTCAAAAAATAAATTATTCTCAACTGAATAGTGTTGTGGTTTCGGTTTCAGCTCAGTCGGTAACAAAGCACCACGAAGCCGCTTACTCAGACCCCCACCCCTGCACCTGGCCACGTTGGAATGAGGAGAAAATACAAAGGCAGGCTCATGGGTCGAGACAAGGACTGGGAGGTATCACTCCCCACTTAGGGTCACGGGCAAAAGACAGGCTCAACTTGGGGAAGAAACAAAATCAATTTAATTTACTACAAATCAAATCAAAACAAGGATATTAGGAAGGAAAACCAAACATCAGAACACCTTCCCCCCACCCCTCCCTCCTTCCCGGCTCAACTCTGTTCCCAGTTCTCTCTCCCTCCACCCGCCGGCAGCACAGGAGAACAGGGGATGGGGGTTTTGGGTCAGTTCACCACACGTGGTCTCTGCCGCTCCTTCCTCAGGGAGGATTCCTCACTCTTCCCCTGCTCCACTGTGGGGTCCCTCCCACGGGAGACAGTCCTTCACCAACTCCTCCAATGTGAGTCCTTTCCGCGGGCTTCAGTTCTTCCCAAACTTCCCTGGCGCGGGTCCTTTCTGCGGGCTGCTCTCCAGTCACACACTGCTCCAGCGCAGTTTTTACCATGGAGTTACGGCCATCTTCGGGAGCTTCCGCTCCACCGTTCACCCCCATGGGCTGCAGGGGGACAGCCTGCTGTATCACCACGGGCTGCAGGGCCATCAGCCTCCTCAGGCGACCCTCCCACCCCTCCTTCTTCACTGACCTCAGTATCGGCAGAGGTGTTCCTCTCACGTTCCAATTCCCCACCCACTGCAGGTTCCCCTTCTTAAATATGTTCTCCCAGAGGCGCTACCACTGTCACTGATTGGGTCGGCCTGGGCCAGAGGCAGGTCCAACCTGGAGCCAGGGAAGCTTCCAGCAGCTTCTCACAGGAGCCACATCTGCAGCCCCCTCCCCCGCTACCAAAAAAAAAACCCGTGCCACACAGCCCAATAACAAATAGAAAGATACTAAAGTCAGTCACATCACTAACACACAAATGAAACCTTAATCCTGATGTCAGGCTTGGGACTCTTTCAAGATGTCACCTGGTACTAATAACCCAGGATACAGCCCTGTAAGGTCCCACCTTGCAGGTAGGAGGCCCCACCTGAACCATTGCTCTGCACTGCATGTGCATGCAAGCCTGCCCAGCACAATACCAGAAAACTACAACACAGACTGCTTATGAGCCTTTAATCATTTGATGAGAGTCATTTAATAATGAGTTATTTCCTAAACTGGTCAGTGGGTTACCAGCTACCTGACTGCTATTTTTCAGTTGCACAGGATAAAAGAAACAGCAGATATGGGAGTGATCCTGGTCCAATAGACACACAGCTAGAATCAGTGGCTGCAGGTTGCAGTTTCCAATGAAGGTGGGGTCCCTTCTCCCATTGGATCCCCTTCTGGGAGTTTTCCATCTAGCCAAAAAAGGCTCAGGGTCCCAAGGGAACATGTGACAGCCTGAAACATGTGCATAGTCAGAGCAGGTGATTAGAAAGTCTCTTCAGGCCTTAGACCCCGTGACTTGAAGAAAGCTTCCTCCCAACAGCAGGCGGTCATAAATCAATGGGCAGCTTTCTGACTCAGCAGAGACAGCATCACCTTAAGTGACACTGATAAATGAGCCTGTGAGATATGCTTTGCTATGCTGCCTTCTGTTTAGCTTGTCCTGAAATTTAAATACATAAAATACCATTAATATGAAAAGGAAACCAGGTGCGAAATTAAATAATTCAGATGCAATACTTCATCACGAAGTTGTTGGTATAAAGTGGAGGAAAGGTAATTCAAACCAAAAGCCTAAAAAGTTGTATGAAAAGGAATATGTAGGTATGGTTTATTTACAGGTCAGTTTGTCCTGAGCCACACCACATCCCCTGCAAAGAACGGTTTAGCTGTATTAATTGTCAGCTTTCATAGAATCATTTAGGTTGGAAAA
>VYZV01034896.1:192165-231119 GCA_013401275.1 Pandion haliaetus | reverse complement strand
AGCGCGCACATTCAGTGACACCTGGATGCATGCATGAAGTAGCACAGATATCCTGCTTGCCAGTTCATGTACACAATGGCTGTTTACATGCTCTGATGAAAAATGCTGTGTGGAGAAATAAATGCATGTACAAATGGGAGAGCAAATTTGAATGACAAGATACAGGTGCCATCTTTCTGTGAGCATTGAAGATTTTCTATATGCAACTGACTAATTGTTCAAAATGGAGGATGGTGCCAGTCTGGAAAGCGGGTTTCATCACTTTGTGAAAATGTGATCTCTTACTGAATGTGACCTATTTACTCGTACATTCACACAAATACAGTGGAACCTTCCTTGTCAGGCAACATAAGCATTACATATTTTGTAACCAACACTTCCAAAGGGGGCTGGGGGGGATGGTTGTGTTTTGTTTTCCTTTGGTTTTGTGCTGTTTGAATCCTCTTCAATTCTGTCGTATACTTTTGTCATTTGACTGTTTTTCATGTACGATTTGTCTGATAACAGCGTTCACCCCTTAAGCCTCTAAATGTGCATTTGTACTGTACACTGTCATACAGTGCAGAGAGGTCTGAACCAGCTTCCAGCAAACCAGATGGGCTGGAGTGGCAGCACAAAGATAAGGGGCAGCTAACACAAACATACCCCACTTCTTGGTGCAGAGTTCCAGGGTGCTTCTGCTAGAAAAGCTTCAGATAATCAGGTTTGCTCATTTAAAGGCAGCTCAGCAATCTATACTACACTGCAGTAGGTAATGGGGACACAGCTTAAGTGAGTCCTATATGATTCCTCAGCCTTGGCCTGTCCTGTTTTAAAAGGGTGAACTTAGCTTGACATTGGCAAGATGAGCTAAGTGACAGCCATTAAACTTTCAAGGAAAGCATGTGGCAAAACAAGATACCAAAATAGAGTGCAAGTAAATGCAATTTATAGAAAACACCCCAAAAACCAGTTCTTCAATGTGTCTGGGAAGAGTTTTTTTCCTAATGCTTCAAATGGACTAACTTCAAGACTGTATAACAAGCTCAACAGTATGATACATGATGAAGCACGATCATTTCTGTCCCTGCCTTCATGAAAATTTCCCTTTTCCACTCTCCTTTAGAAACCATGCTGTTACACATTATCTCTGAGGCACAGACTATTGGAGTGTTGGCTGAAGGAATACAATTAGTCTCTTGCTGAAAATGAATCAATTTGAAATGCCAGAGGTATTTGAAAATCTGCCCTGAAAATGTATTTCCATATATAGCATTTACTTAGGGAAACAAAGAAATGACATTGTGCTTACTTGAAGCCAGAAACAAGTGTGCACCATCACCATTAAGAAAGTAGATGGAAATGTTCACATTTTCAAATCAGAGAAGTCTAGGAGACTATGAACACAAATCTACAGGGATGACAATTCAGCAGGAGCTGCAGTCCTTGCACCTCTGGGCTTATTTGAAGATTGTAGACTTGCATGTCTTAAGTCAGATTCTGTTTCACGTTAATGCTCCTGAAGATGAGTTTCTTGATTGCAAAATAGCTGGTGAGAAGCTTAGGACCTCACAAGCTTTGTTTTGTGCTCAGCTGTCCAAGTAGGTCAGTCCCAAAGTGTTTAGTGTTATAGACTATGACTCCTCAGTTTACATATAAATTTAGTCTAACCCTAAGCACCTAGGCATAAATATTTAATCTAAAATATTTTCTTGAAGCTTGGTAGTTCAACTTGTTTAATCAAACACTCTTGAGAAGACACCAAACCCATCTGCTCTAAGTAATTCTTTCAATGGCTGTAACTATCCTTTTCTTCTGCCATATACAGATGAAGGTACAGCATTTAGAGAGGGATCTGAGTGAGATCTTTGCTTACTCCACTCAAATGAGTCTTCATCAGGAGTGACTGCAGATAGACCCAAAAGGTCTCCATTTACTCTCAAATTTATCCACTCATCAAGAGCCAGCTCCTGGCTTCAGCACCTCCTAAGTTTTCAAGATAGGCTTAGGAGAAGCACTAGTCTTAAGTCCTTCAGAGAAATAAAAATTAATTAGAACTTTAACATCACATTTGGGGAAGACAAACCAGGAGGTGGTCATGTCACCCTACAAAGACTGCCTTACTCTCCTCCCTTGCTGCCCCGTTTCTTTTTTCAAAGGACTTCCGTAATTGTCAGAAAGGAACAGAAACTCAACAGACATTTTCCTTGCTCGTTAGCAGAGAGGCATTTGTCTTTTGGGGCTTGCTTCCCAGCTTTAAAAATAAGCAACACAAGATATTCACTCTCTGAGGGAGAGGACTGGTGAGGAAAGGGCCTCTTTGAGACACATAAAATTGTCCTCTACACAAATATGCACAACCATAATAATGTTTTGGCATGACCTGCAGTACAAAGTCAGCCCTGACTGCAAATACTGTAATACAAACTATCCCAGACCGTGCTCAGATTAGGAAGCACTGTGCGTAGAATTACATTCCTTTTCTCTTCATAGTAATTCTGTGTTGCTTCTCACTTTGAAATATAAGCACATTTCAATGCACAGAAGAAATATAAAACTTTGTTTTGCTCTTCCCCATTCAACCAATAATGAATTAGGGGCATTAGGAAGAGAAAAAAATGTACAAGATTGTATGTTGCTACAAAGGTGCCTGATATACACCCCTCGCTTGCAGTCCCAGTAGATTTGAATCTTTTCCTAAAACTCTACTGTTATACCATCCTCTCTTCAGAAACACAATACATCCTGTTCATTAATGCAGATTACTGTAGCGGTATATAAGCAAAAATTACATCAGAATTAGCAAGTGACACATGGCATTCAGTGTGCTTTTTATGGCAGTATAGGTGATCGTGGCAGCAGGTCCTGGAGCTGAGCTGTCAGGCACATGGACAACGGGCAGTAGAGGATGGCAGGTGAGATTAATAACACAAAGCAATAGAGAGACATGGAAGAACCTGAAACTGTTGAATATTAACTGAGAATAAGGAAGAACATTGTTACATTCCCCCCATGGGATATGTGCAGCTTTTAAAACATCTGATTTTAACAGACATTTTTGTAAACCTCTCCTTAAAGGCCAGTATCATTTGGGGATCTATTCATTCAGTTAATGAATGAAGTCTGTGTCATTTTTTGTGTTAGTATTATTGTCTGTTTTTAAGCAGCTCTTTTTTACCCCAGCACTCAAAATGCTAACCATGTATTTCTAAAATCAATTGGAAAATAGCATGCAAAGCCCTTCAGTGTTAGTAAGTACCCCGTTCTCCGTCTTAAAGATGCCATTCACATGCAATATTGTCTGGCATTGATTGTAACTTTAATAAGTGAGCAAAGGAAAATATAAACAGACCAGTGATATTTTCAGAATGCAACCATTTTGCATGCAGTAATATTTTACCTTATTTTAAATTTATTTCCTATTTTATATGAAATAAAAGCATTATTTCTTACTAAAAATTTATTAATTTTATTTGCAGTATCAGGTTTTGGGGGTTTGTTTTTTGTTTTTATTAACAGATAACTTGGGTCTAGAGTTTGGCCTCTGATAATGAAAATGAGGTTTTCACTGCATTCAGCAGAAACCTGAATACGATCCAAAGACAGACACGCTCTTTTTAATATTGATTGATGGCAATATTTTAGTCTTGTCCAATATAGTCCATCAGACAGGTAGCTACAGATGCTAGGAAGGGTGAACATCACCCAGTAATTTTCAGGGTAGGCCTCAATTTGGTTGCTTGCCCCATACTCCTAGACCCAGAAATTAAGGTGATGCATGGAAGGCAGAGTGAGACTTCCATGCATTGTTGCATCAGTTTTCTTAAAAAAAAAAATCTTAAGAAAAATTCTCACAGCTTCTCCAGATCAGGTTCCAGCTGAAATATGCAGAACTAAGCAAAGAGACAGACAGATGTATAGCTCAATAAATTTCCTAGAGGTGTCCTGGAGTTTCATTTGGCTTGAATCTGTTCATAGCTTATCCAGTGAGATTCACCAAAGCCTATGCACTCCAATCACAATTACTAGAAAACCCAGAGTTACACAAGTCCCACTTAAAATTTAGTATAGATAATGGATGAGGGAAAACTTTCTGTACTTGATGTTGAAGTTCAGAGTGAATCTATCTGTGGTATACTCAGGCATATTAACTAGTTTGAACATGATTAGGCATATTGTAGGATGCGGAAAACATCTGTGTGAATTATAAATCTTAACAAGCTATTGTTTAATCCAGGGTGAAATGCCACTGAGAGGTCACATTACTGCAAGATAAACAAGCATACCTCTCTCTCAAAACAGGTGACTTCAAGGCTGGGCAGAGCTTTAATCTGCCTCATTTGGCATGACCATTTGATTAAAAGCATATGTGCCATACCAGGAGGGACTGTCAGAGGACAAGGAAGGGCAGTACAAGCTCCTGTCTTCCTCCTCTGCTGGATTTAGAAAATCTGAACCTCAGTTAAGTCTACCTGGTTCTTTAAATGCCTTCAAATTTTACTCTAGATTGCAATTACTTTATTTAAAGCACTCAGCAACTTATGCCATTGTGCTGACTTGGGTTAAATCTGTTGTTACGCTTCACTGCTTTACAAAGCTGTGCAGCTATGTGGCTGAGACAAGCCAGGCAACAGTGTCAACGTATCAAAAATAGTGTGTTGTTTTCACTTCACTAGAAGGGTATCAATCTAGTGGTAAAAACCCATAGTCATTTGAAATTCAATGGTTTAGCTAAGTATACAGGTGTGTGTTGTTTGTGGGATGACTGATCTGACTTTTTGAAAATGTTAACCATATTTTTCATTATTATTGTTTTCCATATACCATGGTTTTCATTTGGAAACATGGCAAGAAAGGCCTCTTGAACAATACTTCCAGTTCTGGTTGTAACTAATGAGGTCTTCCTAACTGAGGAAGAATTTGGGGATAAAATAGAAAACCCGGAGACTTTCCTTTGGACCTTATCCCTTTCTGTGTGTTTGTTTGCAGAACAAGGTAATGCTTGCAGACAAATGTATAGCTGGAGTAGATCAGGTAGGTCTTCCATTCTGGTAAGAATGTTTGAAATAGCAGGAGCAATTGTTTATTAGCATTCAGAGAAGGATGGTATTAGAGTATATTCTCCACCAGGAGAGTTGCTCTGGAAAGAATAGAATAGGCTTTGGTTTTGTGATGGTAAATTAAATAGGGTTAAAATGAGACTTGTTGGCATTAAATTTCCATGTATTCAAAGCACCTAACGATATTCTCAATTTGTTGTAACATCTAAAATACAGCAGAAACCACCTGACAGGGATTTTAAGGATTTTAAATGGAACTAGTAACTTTTTTTTTTACAGTGTGCTGTAAAATTCCAAACTGCAAACCAGTAATTGGTACTTATCAGTTATAATAAGCTTTCACCAGCTTCTCAGTAAAAATTTTGTAATACCCTGTCATGGTTTAACCCCAGCCAGCCACTTAGCACCACACAGCCGTTCACTGTATAGGCAATAAAAGAGAGGCACAAATGAAGCAGCTGCTCCAAGGCCACCAAGAAACCCTCTGTGACTCACAGAATTGGCACTCAGCAGTGCCTGATGTGCAGTCTGAAAGCTGTAGCACACCCATTCCCCTGTGGGCACCACTGCAGACTTACATGCATGTGAAGTTCAGCGCTGTGTGGGGAATAAATTCATTGTATGTCGGGCTATAGATCAACTTGGTCACTACCGATCAGGCTAAGGTCTAAACTTAATGCAACCTTAAGGTCTAAACTTAATGCAAAGGAGAGTATAGGCATAAGTGAATATACGCACAGAATATACTGTGAACAGATAAAAGAACAGTATGGTAATCTCTTTTTGCTTTGGTTTGCCTTTGCGCCTTGGTTAACTCAACCATCTCAGAAGCGTGATTTAGCCTTTGCACCACCTACGAGCAAGGACACCAGAAGTTTACTTTTAACAAGATTAAGAACTGACTGCAGTGAATCCAAGTTTCCAGGTCAGCGACAGCTTTCTGAAAAGTGTCTGCTAAAATCTCACAAATGCCTTTAAAATACCACCTTACAAAAAGAGAAGCTTACATCTACCCCTAAAATTGAAAGCCCCCCATTTATGTAAATTTATCTAGCAACAAATTAAAACCATTACTATTTCGGCATCGTTGAGAAACTGTCTGCATAAAAAGACCAAATGAGGACTGCAAGATCCAACTTGACATTCTTTTCCTTATTTTTACACAGATATAAGTGTGCAAATGCTGTGATTCATGTTTGTACTGTCACTGCAGAAATTATCACTGTTCCTCAAGTTGGTAAAAGTTTGCTGTTAGTGAAGAATTGTAAGGAAGAGCTTTTGTATAAGGAAGAGGACGGGAGTTGCAGACGTGCATGCAGCTATGTGCAAAGAGAAGAGAGTTAGTTAAGTTTACCTGACAGTCTGGCAATCTGGCCCCCTGGCTAGTTGTGAGCCGTGTGGCGGTATGGAGGCAGCAGGCTGCTGACAATCTACAAGAAACTGATAAATTAGACATATATACAGAGAGATTACAGAGCAAGGGGTTAGTAACAGTAGTACACAGGCTATGCATCTGATGGAGAGATTTAGTGAGGAATGTATTGGTTCCTTATCTGACAGAAACACCTTTTTTTCCTGATAGTAATGACATTAGTTGTTGTCTTTTTCTTTTCAGAAGCAGCACTGGAGACATTTTTTTGTTTGTCTTCCCTTAGCATTGGAAAATTTTTGTTTAAAAAGAGAGCAATAATGGGCTGTATTCAGGATCTGGTTTAAACCTTGTACTCCCCATTCTTCTGCTGGTGATGAAGCTTGTTTGCTTGCATCTAATATAAAAAGTGTCAATAAAGCTACTAAAAATTTCTCCAGAGAACTTACACCCATACAACAACAATTACAGATGCCATGTTATTACGGCCTTTGAGAAAAAGCTTGCAAGAAAGCCTTTGCAACTTCTGAATAGTGCTTGTGAGATTTTTTTTTTTTTTTTTTTGCAGGGAAAAGGGAGAACTTGATACAGTTGGTTTTCACTGTTCTGCATAGATTATTTTAACAATTCTCTGCCAAAGCATTTTCCACATTAATCACTTGCAAAGCTGTATTCTAGTTCTTAATTTATTAAATAACAGTAAACCCAAATAATCCTTTTTTGCTACATTTTTACTGTGACATTTGGAATACGAAGACAGCTTTAAACTCAATAATATTTATGGGACTTCATGAAAGTAGGTGAACAAGACAAGCCTGCTTTCTAGCTCACTAGTTTCTACCAAGATTTCCAGATGTCAAGATTTGCTCATTTTCCCCGCAGCGGTCTGGCCTTCCATTCCACTGCCCGTGTGATTCAGACTGTCAGACAACAGAGTCATCAGGGTCCTTTCGAACATTAAAATCTATGGGTGAAATTCTGACCATCTGGAAAACTACTGGAGATTACTTTTTGTCTCCAGCAGGGTTTGCAGACCTATCATCCTCTCTGACTGCTTCAACCTGATTCTCAACCTGACTCTTCAGTGGAAAGGAGTTACATTCCCCTGAACCTTAAAAATGAGAGAACTTGGCTTCACATACTTGGAAAGAATTTGATTCTGGCTTTTTCAGTTAGTTGCTACTTAAAGCTCAACACCAGTAATCATTTCTCTTTACAATGTAGATGTTTTCCAAAACCCACTTCTATTCTTTGTCTCAATCAAGTGGAAGAATGCACAAGGAGTTTGCTGTCAAGAGTCTTGAGATGACATCAGGTACAGTGCAGAGCAACACACCTTCCTAGCAACACTGAGCATCATATCCACTACCCCAACGTTTCCCTGAAATACAAGCCCAGAGTGCTTCTCCCTACTTCCTATGAAGATCTGTGCTGACCTCCAGTGGGTGGAAGCAAGTGTACCCAAATCACTATAGTTTCTTCCTGCTTCAGCCAAGAGAGGGTTTTGGACCTATTTTCAAGTGCACAGGTATCTATGTCAGAAAAATATAAATATATGCACAGCCAGTGCTGGCACCATTGTGTCAGGAGGCAGAAATGGAATGAGAAAGGCTACTGTGCTATTGTCTCATCTACCAGGATGATCACTACAGTCCTCAGTACCTCTTTTAGCATAGAAGTGCAAGACTCTGCAATATATTTGAGCCATGAATAGAAGTGTCTGTCATTTCAGCACAAAGCTAAATTAAAAGAAAAGGTGTCTGGGGGGAGAGACACAGCAGGCTAACTGCGGACTGAAAATGATTGTTAAAAAAAAAAAAAGAAATATCTTATTCTAAACAAACTAGTTTGCAGAAGTCCAAAGCAAAGTCATTCCTGACAGCTTATAGAAGGTAGTCAGTGAGAAAAGGAATACAGAACAGAATGCTGTGTGATGAAAAGGTGCGGACAGGTTTCATAAATACAGAAGAAAGTGTTCTGTCAGGCTTTTCAAGAACAACGCAAATGCCTGATTTATGATCCTATTCTAATATCTCAAGTGTCCTGCAAATATTCTATGATGCTTCTTCATCTACTAGATTTGGCAGAATGTGTAAATAGAGCACCAGATTCTGCAAGCATTATGTAAGCTGGATAAGAACCATTTGATGTGAGCAAAATCCCTCGACTTCATATGAAACAACAGTTCTACCTGGCGTCAGCAATGCTCACACAATCTGGCTCACACATCAGTATGAAATCTAGTGATCCACATGACTTAAAATGGCTGAATCGTCCGCCTACATCCTCCAGGAGTCAAGTTTTTGAGGATTATGCTATGAAAGAGCTAAGCAGAATGCATATGGCTTACATATAAGCATTTCAAATTCAAAGGAGCTCTTATCTACTTCTGTCCAAGTAGCAGTGCCAGAGCTAACTTTATTCCTTCTAGATTCAATCCTTTTAAGTATTTTGGAGGTTTTATAATGCTCTAACATCATGACAATCATAAAATGACTTTTTGTTATATTGTGTTTAAAGGTGAACTAGCAGACAGCATTCAGTCCTTCCTTTCTACTAAGGAACTCCTGCCTCTACCAAGTAAATGTTTCTTTCTGAAATACTCTGCTGAAGGTGAAAAGTTTCAAAGATATCTTTACTTATTCTGTGGTCAATGTCACATACCATAACGACAAGGTGAGAAAGACGTGCTCTCTTTTACTAAAAAGTAAAAATAAATAAAAAATTTACAATGGAAGAAGCCTGTTCCCAGTATTTTTCAAATCTCAGGGAGTGTCAGTCAAGTTAGAGAGTGAAAGGACAGTTTGTAATTTGTGTAGAAGACACTGGGGGAACAGACACAGATTAGACTTTTTTGGTGTGTCTTCTGAAACCGTGACCAACAAAATGTTTAATAAAGTTCTTAAATACAAACTATCTTATTTCTCCATCATCTCCACTTGCTCTGAGGAAATAAACTACTGGGGGCCAGAGGTGGGAGTGGATGCTGGCTGATCTCTTAAGAGTCCTTTTATGATTCTATGAACCTAAAACCAAGAAATGAAGTTAAGTGACCATTTCAACCACAAAAGGCAAAGAGGAGCTATTGTACAGAAAAATTCATATGCCAGTTTTCACTGAATTCAGCAGGACTTGAGTCTGTACAGAGTCCTGTGGCAGTATCAGATAACGTTCACCACTGCATCTGTTGGAGCTTTTAGGCTTGACTCATGCTATATGTTAGGCCTGTTCCGATTTGCCAGCTCTTAAAATATTAGCCACTCACTGGCAATGGTGGTATAAAGGGCCTAGAGATTTCCTCTCTCACAGATTAGCCAGTGCTGATTTTCCTTTGGAATCTAATGCCTAGTCCTAATCAGGCTAATCAGCTCCTGATGCAAGAGCATTAAAAATACCAAGATCAGAGAAGCTACATCTGCTCCTATGAGGACTAAATGTGCTGCTACAAATTATCTGCTGAGAGCAAATCTTTTAAAAAAAAAGGTTTTCCTGTGCTTCCCTCTGGCTGAACCAAAAAACCAAAGCATTTCCCTCATGTCACAAGGTGTGCTCTGCCCCCCAGTCTGTGAACTGGGTGACTCCAATCAACACAGGCCTGCTTAACTGGGTTATTAGGGTCTTAGAGATGGGCATGCCTTCTGTTGACATCAGCAATGTCCTCACTGAAAAACCTACATGCAAGCATTTTCAGTCCCACCTGCTCAGGACCCAGCGTACTGCAATGGAACATTTCAGCACATTTTGACACTCAGTAAATTACTAATCTCGACACAGTGCTGTCAAAGACAGAGACTACTAAGAATCCCAAGATAAGCATTGGGGGATGCTGTGAATGAGTAACTGATATATAACATACTTTTAACTGCATCTGTTTCAGTTAATCAATGGAGAACTTTTTTCTCTTGTATCTGAAAGGGTAAAATTGAGTGTCAAACAACAAAGTAATCAAACATTTTTTACAGGTACTGTTACGTATTTGGTATTTCTGATATGAAAAACACAGGGAAAAATCTGTTCTTGATAAAAGAAAAGCTGTCAAGAAACTCTTACAACAAAAAGTGAGACCGAGGCTTTTTCAGTCTTTTAAAACAAATTCTCCTTAGCACCCTGTTGACCACTCCAGGCTAACAGAAAGTCCTTCTTTCCTAGCTAAAATTTTTCAAGTGATCTCACTTTGTGTCATGCTACCCAACATCAATTGAACTTGCTCCAAAAAGTTGGAGGTATTTGATAAGATGTCTATGAAGATGTTATTGACAATTTACTTGAAAAGAGAAGCTGTCTCTATTTATATGGTAATGAATTGTTTTCTTCCCCAAAAGGTTAGTTTATTGTGAAAGAATGAATGGTTAATAGCAGGAGTCAAAAGTATTGGACAAAGAACAAATCAGTAGCCTTGTGCAGAGGCAGAAACATGTTGCATCACACAGGAAGTCCTACAAAGACAATATATCAATCCTCTCTACTCAAAGGTGGGGAACAACGAAAACTTCCAAACCCAAAAGACAAACGCAAGACGTCAAGAACAATGGGGCAGAGGGTACTAAAATGCCTGCCCACCTTGCTGAGTTGAGATTTGTAGAGATGCTTTCAAACTGTAATCTGACAGGATGAGAAAAGTCCCAAAACTGTTTATATCCAGGGGTGATGGGTACATTATACTATTATTTGACTAGCTGGTTTCACTTATTGTTTATCTCTGTTTTTCTAATGGATGCCAAGAATACTTTGACCTTCCTGAAGGCCAAGAGGAACTTTAAGCGGTAATGGTTATTGCGAAGAACAGCTGGTGAGAGGACAGCTGTGGCTTACCTTCGGAAAAAAGCATGAACAATAGTACAGGTCAAAGATTAGAAGAGTCTCTTCCTTCTCCTGCTTCCAGGGTCAGCTTGGGTCTGGAAATAACACAGTTACCTCAGCCCTATGCAGGGCCCCAGCTGGTCAGTCTGCCAGCTGCAAACTGGATGCATCTCTGAGTTTCTGTGGGCTGTCCCTGGAAGGAGAGGACTACAGAGGAGCAACCATATTGGTTCCATGCAGAGCCTGGCTGTCCTTATTAACCCCAGTGCTCTCAGAGCAGGACTGACTCAGGTTGTCCCAGCCTGGGAGCAAAACGAGCAGCACGGGGGGACAGAGCCGTGGTACAGAGCCGTTGTACAGCTCTGTGAGAGCCAGCCCCACTCTGGCCACAGCTAGCACACAGGCAGCCTAATAAACTTCACCAGGCACAAGTTAACTTCTGCACGGCCGTTTTTCCAGTACTAATTCTCTGGGTTTTCCCACTGTCTGAATTTCACCTCTGTTCCCATTAAACTGAATAATGGATTGTTGATTGGAGATAGACAAATTTATCAACCAAGTATCAGTTTTGGCTTACTTCATGGTAAAGCTGATTTAATATGAAATTCCTATGTCAAGTCTTGCAAATACCCAGGTAACTTGTATCTTAAGCTTATATTCAGAGAAACTTGGTGTCTTAGATTATTGTTGGTTGGAGAACTTTCAACAACAATGAATTTTTCCACTACTTCTTTCTTAGTCTTCTCAAAACTTATTTGAAGAATAAAGGTTAAGAGATATGAGCATGCTGCTGAACCCCCATTTGCACACAGAGCTAGAGACATCAGCAATATCTACATATTGCACTAAGATGCAGTAGGCCAGCAGTAGGATGCATTTAAAATCCTCATCTCCACAGTCCAAACCACTCCATTTCACATGTTCATTCTTTTTCTTGCAACGGTGGCTGGGGAACATCCCACTGTTTCTACACTCCCAAGCTCCTGACACAGGCCACCTCCTGCTCTTTACCTTCAGGACAAGGTCAGACAGAGTAAACATAACAGAGAGCCTTCTGTTAAATGCTTCTTGGGAATAAGAGCCGGTGATTGAGCTTATTGGAAAAGGTAGGGGATTTAATAGCTATTTTCTTATCGCATTTAGAGAAAGGCTATCTGTCTTGGCAATTTCCACAAACCAACTCATGGAGCATCACTACCAGCTTCATGCACTACCTGACACATAACACAGACAGACATGATTTAGTAGGTCACTGATTCAGTGGTTTTCCAGAACGTCAGGTTTCTTGGCTATGTTCTAGCGAGTTCTTTCATCTATACAACAGCTACACTATAAGGAGTATTTTTCCCCCTTATTTCCTTATTCTGCATGACTTGATTTCTACTTTCTTTTAGACCTGAATTACCCCCAACCTAGAGAGCTGTTCCCCCATCAGTCCATGTTCTTCAGTGGTAATGTGACTGCTAGCCCAAAGTGTAGTGATAAAGCTATATCCCAGCCTTGCCTTTTGCTGTAGCTCATATTGAGGATAATTTAAAAAAAATAAATAATACATCGCCATTAACAAAATCAGTGAAATGTATTTTTCTCCAGTTACAGACTAAGAACATTAAGAGCTTTCTTGTCAGGTCTGTAGGCTTTTTCACACATTCTATATCGTGATGTGTTTATGTTATTTCTCAAAAGGTTTCTGTGAATGCTTTAAATAATTCCTCATTAAATCTGCTGAGAAGCTAAGTAATGGGTTAGTAAAGTAGCAGAAATGGAAATGGTAGAAGCTGAAAATATATATTCAGTTCCTTTCTTTTATATACAGTTCATTAAAGCACATTTAGAAAGGTCTGATGATTCATGAGATACTCACTAAAAGACAAACACATTTTAAACATTTCAAAAGAGGAAGAGAAAGGTCTTAAAAATACAGAAATCACACTGCTGTCTTGTTGGTTACCCATCTTTCATGGAAATGTAAGTGTCTAGGGTATATTTCGGATAGCCAAAAATACACCCAAACCAAAAATACTTGCACTATTTTATGGGTAAAGAAGGGCCTGATCCAAAAGTTGAAGTCAGTGGAAATGGTAAGTTTAGTAGGGTTTGGAAGAAACAACATAAGGTACAACTATAAGGTTTCATAGACCTAAAAAATGCAGACAAGGAGATACTTACAATCAGGGATACTAGTCTTGATTAAAGAATTGCTGGTGAGCTTACTCCATACATCACAACATTCCAAGGAACTGCTCTATTAGAGAGCTAAAATATCATCATGTCTAATTTAAACAGAGACTCACTTCAGCTTTGCCTATTTTATGAGACGAGAAGCACAATATTGAATATTCCTGTATATTTCATGGTAAAAATCAGTAAGTCATGAACCCACATTAAACCTTGTTATAAAAAGAAGATAAAGATGGATGGCTTTTATTACCAACACTGTCAAGATATTTCAATAGCTGTTTAAGTTAATTGATAAGACTGGATTCCAAAGCCCAAAATTTTCATAGAAAGCAACAAATATCTGGTAACACGCCTTAAAGATATGATGTTTCACCTGCATACCTGTTTAGTTAGAAATAACCAGAAGTCTAATAAGATTTTACTGGAGAACTTCAACAAATTATGCTAGTATTAACCATTCCATCCAGAAATGATGTCATAACTTAGATACAGAGAGAAAAATGCCAATAACTTTTTAATTAAAATATACAACAGTAAGGCATGGATTTCACTGCAATTTTTGTTTTGTTTTTTAAATGTTTTAACAAACAAGATTGGGGCTTCTATTAAAAATGGGTTTTATTTCAGAACTGTTTTCTTTATATAGTGAAAAATACAAATAGAATTTAAATGAAACTTGTAGAACTGCAGTGAATTCATGCCATAATAACTAAATTATATTGAAGTAGCTAAATTATATTGATCAGCATGAAATGTATGGTTTTGGTCTCATCAGTGATAACTGGAAAGCTAAATGCAAGAGAGGAAAAGCATAGAGCAAAAAGGTCCTATTCACAGTGGCACCAAGAGGTAAAAGTACATTTAGCCAGCTGACTTCTTCATCAGTTACAGCCAACTAATGTCCTTGGCAAGGATACTGATCTTCAAATTCAAAATGGCCTCCACAAGGACAATGTACCATGCTTGAAATGGCATAAATATGCAATGCTCATTAAGCTTAGTTAAATGAGCACATCAGATGCAGGACATGGCTTCGAGAGCGGGAAGATATATACATGTATCTGTATATATGCACTAATACCGCTCATTAAACAATGAACACAAACATACATAAATATGGCACATTTACAAAACCCACAGAAAATAGAACAATGCAGAACAAAAAACGAACACAGATAATAAGTTAATAATGACTGAATTATCCTTTTTGTGAAGAGCATCATGTTCAGGTAAAAAAAAAAAAAACCCAAACAACACACACCTACACCTAGTTTTAAAAAGCCCTGCTAAAAACACATAAAATTCATTTTTCACTAACAGCAGAGACAGATTAGACCAATACTGCATGAGTCTTGCAATAGCCAGTAGCCTGCCTAATTAGACAAGCTCAGAGACATCTTGCAGGCACAGGATCACCATCAACACAAGTACATTCTTGGTAGATAAAAATACAATGTATTCATAGCCAAGGACTCAGAAGAATCATTGATGGATCTTTAATGAGTCAAAAAGCAATCTGCGCTCAGATTATAAATCTGAGTTGTTGGAATAAAGTTGTGGGGGTTTTTAAAAATAATGGTTCTGAAGAACTTTCGTGCTCCAGCTGCTTTGCATTGCTTGGATGAAGCGAATCAAACTTACCTGACTGAACAATTCAGAGCAGACTAGCCTGACTAGTTAAATATTATATGGCTATGTATCTAACTTAGTAGTGGTGGCTCAGTTAACTGCCTACCCTGCTTTTCAAGAACAAACTGTTTTACTTAACATACAGATAAATCCATATTGTTCATGAACTAGAATTCAGAATAAAATTCTTTAACAAAAAATCAGAATAGAAAGGGGTATCTAGATCCTAGTCATGTTGATTTTCCTTTTCATTAATCTATAAAATTCCTTCACAAAGGAGAAGTAAGAAATATTTACAACTGTTCACTGAGTGACCCAAACAATCATAAAGATCTACAAAGCAGCCTCCTAGCAAAATTCAGGTCTGAGCTGATAGTGTTCCTCAAAGGACTTCTTCCACAATCATTTTTAAAAGAAGCTGTGCTTTCCTCTATGTTCAGATTTCTAACAGTCCTGCTGTTTCAAAATTGAGAAGTTCACAAAAAAGCAAAAGTTGAGGTACTGAAATAATGTCTATAGTAGCAACGCTTAGAAATCCATGAGCAGCTTTCTGACATTGGCACTTAAGCTCAAAAAAAGACCTGGAACTATCTTTAGCAAAGTATTCCTAAACAAACAAAAAAAAGTTCACAGCTAAAGACCTTGAACTTAAACCCTTTTCACTACACAACAAAAGAAGACACAAACCTACTATCAAAAACTTATTTCCCCTACCTTTCCAATGGTGTAAGGTGTGCAGGCTCACCTCTGCAGACAGCCTCCACTGTAGAGAGTAGTGTCAGCCTGAGCCTCCCGTGGTCATTTTCCCAACCCCTTCATCCAAAAGGGGAGGATAAAGACAGCTTCATTTCCTACCAAGGGTTTCTACACATATATTCCTTTTGAAGACACTTTTCCATATCCCCACACTGCCTAAACAACATGAAGAAGCAGGAGCTGAAGCCAAGAATCTTGGCTTGCATGATAAATTCCACTTTAATATTCTTTTTAAAAAAAATATATAAGAATGTGAGCTTCTGATTACACCAAGAACGTGAGCTTCTGATTACACCAAGAATAACCCTTTACAGAATATTTCTGATAAACATATCCTGAACACTGCACTTTGAAAAAGCTCAAAACCCGGAAAGAAAAAATTAAAATAGCAGTAGAGCATATTACTCGTCCCTTGTGCCAAGAGAGGTTACTCAACACCTCACATGGGCCATCAAAAGTCCTTAACTGCCTGTAATACTAAGGACCACCTCATGCAGCAGACCCTCTGCACCTTGTAGTGTTAAATTGTGTTCGTGCTACATCAACCAGGTCAGTCCATTCCCAGTCTTCTAACCTATTCTTCACAGGTGACACCACTTTCAGTATAAAGGGCAATTAACAAAGACAACTCTTAAGCAATTCCCCTTGAGTCCCAGCTTAAAGACTTAATCAGAAGACTTCTTAGGGCCTCCATATTTGGGTGACTGAGTTTTTTCATTATCATTTTCCTTGTTACCTTTAAGAAATAGCTCCTATCTATGGATGCTGTAAGTTAGCTCTTTCAGACACTACTAGTATAGTACACTAAGTATATATATTATAAGTACATTAAGTTAAATGTTATGGTAAGAATGCAAACCAACAAATAAAAGCTAGTTATTTGTATCATATTGATATTCATATTTGATTTGCCTGTAAGCATAGACCTACAGCAAAAATTGATCTGCCTGTAAGCATAGACCTACAGCAAAAATTAATCTTGGATGACATATATATAATATAAAAGTATACACTATACATCTTAACTATGTATGATAGGTGGTGAGCTTAGTGCTTGAGAAGTTGCTGTACTATTTCATGTCATTCCTTGTGCTGTCTTTATCTTCCACATTAGTCTCTTGTGAGAATCAAATGCCATTCTGTAAATCAGCCTTGAAAGACACCTGAAAAGCAAGAAAACTTTCAGGTTTCATGTGCTTTCAGAAATGAGCAACTCCACAAAATTACCTAATTTTGCAGTGGTTTTGCACATGAAGACCAATAAAATCTAAACCCCACAAAACAGAAGCTTGGGACTGGAGTTAACTAGCATAGTGCTGTTGAAACCCATTGGGCTAGCCTGGGTTATGTCAACTAAGTATCTGACCTCAGCCAAGCTTTGAATTTGAGATAAATGTGTCACATTTTAAGGCTACTTTTCCTTTTCCTATTTTTATAAAGTGAAATATGTGACTGTACAGAAGGGAAAAGATTGCTTCTTATGATCTGATTTCCTAGGAAATATGAAATACTTTACTACTCAAAGTGTTTTCCTGTGTGGGATTTTAAATAATGAAATCTGCCCTGTAGTACCTACAATTGTAAACAATGTGGAGAAGAAGCATCTACCACAGCTTGTTTTGGGGGGCATCTCAACAAAGGAGAGACTCTCAGGTGGATCATAGTTGATCCTTTAACCGCCCCTGTTTAAGGGAGATGGCTGCAGCCATTAGTTACTCTCCATCTCATAACCCTGTTGGGAAACCTTTTTCTTCAGATGCATCATCCACACAAGGATCTTGATTGATTTAATTTTAAGCTAAAATTAGAGAAGTTTATATTGAACTTTTAGAATTTTCATGCTAAAAAAACTGCCAGAGAAAAGAGTGGTATCAGGGCACCTACAGCAGACCTTTTCTGTGTTGTTCTTTCCTTGAACAATTCAGGAGAAGCATATTTCATATTTGGGACTGTGAGATATTAAGAAGCATCTAGTGACTTTATATTCAAGGAGTTTGAACACAACTGCACAGGAAAGGTAATTTTAATACAGTGTTACACACTGTAAAATCCAGCCTTAGGCTTTCTATATGTCCTGACTTCTTCATGTAGTTATGAAAAAAGCCATATACAAAAGTGGGCTGGAATCGTGTTGGGCACATACCAGCTGAATCTGTCTATCAGAAGAATAAAGACTTCAAAGTTTAAAATCATAGAAAATAATGGAAGAAAAGAAGAAACATACAGCAAAGCTAAATGCATACTACTACGTAGGGGAAATGGAACATGATAGTTTGGAAATTGACTCAGTGATATTTTTAGCCACAGTGGTTAGGAACTATTACTTCAGTTAGAAAGCTCAGATAAAGTCATGCTGCCACAGCTTGATGTCAGAGGGACATCCACGCTGATTTAAAGTTGAGGGCAGCCAAGCAGACACCAAGTAGGAAATAACAATCTCTTTATTGAGACGTCTTTAATTCAGCTGATCTTCACTAGTGAGTCTTTGTGCCAGGGTCTTCCTCTGATGCAGGCAGCAAAAAGTAATCCCAGGTTTCCTCTACCAAGTAGCCAGCAGCAGTCAAAGCTGGGGCCAGCACATGGTGAAGGTAGTCTCTTCTGCCAAGCACCAAGTCCAGAAGAAGGTGCAAGAGAAAGATACGCACACCTTGCCTACTGCATGGGGAGCATGGGGCAGGGGAGCCTGCCTGGTTTCTCCCTGTACCAGCTTCAGTTATTTTGGCTCTTTCTCTCCACCAAATGTATTCCCAGCTACAGCCTCCTAGTCCCCATAACACTGGTAGCTAATGAAAGGATAGGGAAGCCTGCACATCATGTGTGAAATATTCATCTAAAGGAAATAGTTCACAAAATTAAAAGAAAAAAAAAACCAAAACCTCATTGCATTTAATTTAGGCTTCATTGCTTCTCCACTTCTGAGGACACAGCCTCAAGCCAAGCTATACTCTGCTCTACAGTGTTCGAGTTTGGATGCTGTTCTTTTGCATCTTCTCTGATGAAGAAGAGGTGTGGGTTGCTATGTTTCTTGCTGGCTTGCTTGACTGCACAAATCATCTGGGAAAAGAAACTCTTTCTGATGTGAGGCTTTTAAACATTCCCTATAAAAGCAGCAGAATAACATCCTTCACTGTTCCTTACTTTCAGGAAATGGATAATTAGAGATGGCAAGAAAAATCTTATGTTGTGCATCATTCCTTTGACCTTTTAACAGCAGTAAGAAATCTTCCAGAAATTGGTAAGAGCAGTGCTGAAAAATTCCCTACCTAATCCTCAACCTGATTCTAACATAGGCCCTGCTAATACCAGAATCTGAGTGCTCAGAAGAATCTCAGGTTTGAACCTGTCAGTCTCACAAGCTGAGACTAAGGCCATGTGATGGCATAAAATTCTGACAAATACATTCAGAAAGCTGGGACTGTTGTAGATTCATAAGGACAACTGTAAGATAAATCAATAATACTGTGTCAAGACCCTTATACTCTGAATATGTAGAGATGTACCTAAAGTGCCAGACAAACATTATTTTCTGGACAATTCTACTTTTCAGGTTGCTTCATCCTTTGGCCTCTGTTGCTGGAAAAAGTCAGAGACTGTGCCAGTGTTTCTCAATCCGTGGTCCGTGCATCTGTGATACTTGGTGAGATATCAGATGCTGGTCCATGAAAATGGTGAAAAAAAATTTAATGAAGAAAGACGTTCAGGATTCAGAGTCCCAAATTCAAAGACTACATATTTTACCATTTTACTAACAATTTTGCAATACAGTAAATTGTGTTTACCTATCTGTTGAGCACAATTCTTTTTTAAAATCATTACTTCTTCCAACCACTAAACTGCATTTACAATATACAGTCAGAGTTCTTCACATACAGATCCTCCAGTCTTTGGATTAAAATCTGGTTCTCCTTGGCCTGGCACTGTTGTAAATTGCACATGGGAAGTGCAATTAGAATTAGAAAAGTCTTGTAAATTGTACGTTAGAAGATTGCCATTTTGGGGCCTAGATCCTTGCATTTCCAAACTGGGGAGTTTGGCTATACAGAAAATGCAAAACCCAGTTCCTTAAAGACATGTAACTGTCCATCAGAAAGAAAATCATCCTTATTCTCTTGTAAAACGAAGAGGAAAGAATACAAGAGACACTGCCAGTGTTTAGGAAACAGATTCCTGTCTATGGGGTCGAAAACAAGCACATGGTCTTCCATTCCCAACAAAATACAAAGGAATTGCTGAAAGATCAGTACCATTTATTTTGTACATTTTAAAGTCTTTTTGTCTTTCACCCTCCCCTTCTTTTTGTCCCCAGGAGCCAGCTCTTTGATTTATTTATTGCAACACTCCTTATGAAAATGTCTTGTTTAGACTCTCTGCAGTTTTATAGTTGTCCTCTGAGTGGGTGTTACTTGCATGGCACTACACAAAGGCAGCTGTGATATTGCTAGCACTGGGTGAGAGAATGTACTATAAGGTATTGCTCAGCTTTCCAGAATGAACATTGAGCAGAAACCATTTTATGGGTTTTAGCTTTTACATTTTCTACTTATGCTTTTTATGTATAACAAATTTCAGAACAAAGAATGGAAAAATTTAGCACCAGACAAGAGTGTGCACATTTAAAGGCTAAAGGTTCTGCTCAGACACAGAAGAAAAGTAATTATTGGCTTGTCTGTCAGGAGAAGAAAGATGTCACAACCTTTGAAATGGCACTCCAGTTTGCATTTCCTTTCTATGCCTTGTTCCAAGCAGATACTACATTTTGGCAGGAAATGAAGAGCAAAAGCTTCCTGCAAAGATAAACTTCATGACTCAATTTATATAAACGAAACCTTCTGCGAGTTTTATATTACACTTTAGAAAAACCTGATTGAATGCTCCAGAGTCAACAGAAGATGGATGCTGCGTAGGCTCCTGCATGCTGCCAATCACTCCCTTGCTGGTCCTCACACGTCTCACTCCTCTGTCCCATTGGGTTTGCATCTTCCATGGGGACTACCAACACAACCACCAGACTAAGCACCACCCAGGCACAGGGGTACAGCCTCTGTGGATGCCAGTGGGACTGCACCAACCTATACCACGGCAGGACTTTCCCCGCTGCATCTGGAACCAGTTTGGGCCGCCGCCAGCAGAATGTCATCTCCTGCCACAGGTGACACAGGAGAAGACATTTTGCTTTTCAGGTTTCAAGAAGATGCCCAAATTAGATTGCATCTGCAGTGCTGGGAGGGCCCCCTGCTCTGCTAACCACTCAGCACCACATGCACCCAAGGAAAAAATGTTTACCTGGTATGGCCACGGTTAACCTTTTTTCCTTGCTGAGACGGTGCCCATGGATGAATTCACTCATGGAAGGGGGGCCCCTCAGAAGATATGATTCTGTGGAGGCAGGATGAGGGGGGGCTCTTAATAATTTCTGGAGGTAGGTCCCTGAAGTCCTGGGATGGCTCTGATCACAAAGGGAAGGTGAGAATAGTCTTGCAGGAGATCCAAGAAAAATACATATGGAAACAAAAGAGTTTTACTTTAATTACCTTTCAAAGCCTCATGAATGACAACATCAGGTTAATTTGCTTAACAGGTAAAAACCAGCTAGTGTTGCCACCCCATGTCATTTCCACAGCAGGGCACCTTGCCTGCATTGGAAATCCTGGTTCATATTAGGGGAGGAGGAGATGAGGTTGAATTATATTTCAGCATCCTGGAGTCGATATGAACAAGCCTCCCTGAATGTTCTCTTGTTTTTGCATTGTGACTAGAGCATACAAGAAAAGGGAATGATTATCTAGGACTTCTCTAACAGAGAGTCCTCTTCAGAACCGTGGCGATCCCCACACGTATAGAGCTTTGGCAGGGCAGTCACAAGACAAGATGAGAACTTACTGCTTGAACAGTGAAATATTTGCATTAGGTTATGAATGGCAGCCATCCCCCTTCAAAAGGTTGCTTGCTTACATGTAGAAAAACTGATCTGAGTGAACACATCCATATTCTTTTTGCACTGATGAAGAACAAGTGAGCACCAGAGCTTAACAAAGAGATGCAATTTCTTTTGTGTTAAGCACTGAAATGCTCACAGAGCACAATCCTTTTTTTATTTCAGATGCTCATTACGGAAAACCTTAAGGAAAACTTGAGAAAAACTTGTTAAAGAAAATACATTCACACTAATATTAAAGACATACAAGATGCACTGAGACACTGACAGAATATAGTTCAAAACACTGCTTTAAGGAGGGGGAAATAACATAGTGAGTAGGTGGACCAGAACCACATGTTGCTAGGCTTTGAATTCCATATTCATATCCTCCCCACCTCCTTCTCCCCAGTCAAAGTACGAAAAGAAATTAAAAAAAAAAAATAATGTTTACAATTCAGTGAACGACTTTAATGAAAGTCTGGCCACTGCACTGTACTGTAAAGATTACTGCATGCATACCTTTTCCTCTGAGTGCCACTGCTGACCAGTAAGTTTGGTTGCTGTGGGCCCTGACTATGCAGGAGGAAAGTGTCTATGCTTGGCACGGTGGCTGATGCCTCCTCACTTACTTTAGGGCTGCCGATCTTGCTCTTTCCAAGCTTGCCTTTGCTGCGTCGGGACTGCTCGTGGTCGAACTCTAAATCCTCCAGTCGCTGGGTAAGGGCAAGTTTTTGCTGGATAGCCATGCGCAACAGAGAGTTTAGGGTCTTCTTCTCATCCTCTGCAGCTGCTAGCTGCCTCTGCATCTCATCCAGCTGTGTGACGTACTCATCACACCTGGGAAAACAAACAAGGCAGAACTCTGGGGAACCGGTCCAAGAACCAACCCTACTGGTGATCACATTCCTGGGCTGCAGTTACAGTGGTAGATTCCGATCCAAGCTTGTGCCAAATCTAATCCTGGAAGCAGACAGCCTGAATTCTTATGTTCCCATTTTGAATAAATTTGGACTTGGATTTGAATGCCAACACTTCCCATTCAGCAGGAGAACCTGTATCTGTAATATCAGAGTAGTCTATGACAATATAATATGTTCCTAATGCAGATAATGAGCAATTAGAGGGGAGGTTTGGGATTATCTCCAGGCTAGACCACAAATAACAATTTTGGGTGCTGTTTCTGCTAGTAATTCACCATGGATAATAATGTCTACTAATTAGATAATACTATTTTCCATAGACAGTAATATCTGCTGCTGCAAAATATTACCAAAAATGATGAAAAAAAGACTGCAAGTACTTTAAACACTTGACAACTCAGATTTGGTGAAGTGAGAAGCCCTCAGTTGTTTGCCATTGTTAACTGATTAAAGAGGTACTATTCAGGAAAACCCACACCTGGAAGTTATTTCACATTTACTGTTGAATCTCTTGGAGGTGTGCTCAGGTATCCACTGCTGTGGTCACCTACTCCTTTTTAACCCTCAGCCTCTTTCATCTGCATGAAAAACTGTCTCTTTTTCATTTTCTCTAGAACTTTGAGACAGATTTTGAAATAGAAACACCTTTCTCGTGATTTTGTTAGCATTTAAGACTGAATTCAATTTAGTGTTGTTTGAAAAAAATTATTCCTAAAGTTAACAGGAAGAGCAAGGCCTTTCAGCATGGTCTTAGTCACTTTTTGAAGTGGCATAGCTTCAGTTTGTTAAAAATAGACCATCTAATCAGTAAGAATCAAGAGTGATAAATGTATACCAGTAGTGAAATGATTCACAGGTAGCAGTACTGTCTGATCATCGGACATTTGTGGCAACATCCAAGAATTTTTCACATTAAATGATGCACCTTTTGTCAGATCTCCTCCCCACATGATCTGAATAAATCTAAATAGCTTTGCTGTGTAATTACAATAGTGTAATGGATGAGGATTTAACTTTATCAGTATCTCTCACAGAAAACAAGCACAGAAAATAATTTTAGTTTTCCTCCTCAAAATGTGTGACACAATAAACTTTTGAATTATTGCAGACTGAGGGACAAAACTAATTTCCCTGAAACTTTAATCTTCTCCTTGAGAAACAGAAATGAAATATAATCAAAACTTTGTAGTTATTCTTCACACACGAACACACACATATATACATATTGTTCTCTCCTTTTGAATAATTCAGGCACTGGAGGCAAAGTGACTAAGTCAGCCATAGTTTCAGTGACAGTTTCAGTATTATCTTTCCTCTACAGGACCTTAATAAGCATGACTGTCTTTATTCAAGTCTTGAGGAAGGGAGATATTTCTGCAATGGTTGGCTTAAAGCCAGCTTGCACACCTATTTCTGCTCAAAGCCATGAGGTGTCTATTGATGCTTCAGGCAGTGTCTTTGACAGGGACATTAGAATGAAATCAGCATTCTGGAGATTTAATTAAATTAATTTGAAATAGGAATTACTACAATGTCTGTGTTATCAGAGTTTTAAAGACTCTTTACAAGATCATTCTTGTAACCAGATAGATCCTGTATCCATTCCTCTTCTTCTCTTCTGCTTGCTTCTTTGTCTACAAGACACCTTTTTTTTTCCAAACATGCTTTCTTTAAACATTTTTAAAAACTAACATCTGCAGCTATACCTGCAGCACAGTGCCACTAGAGGAACGAACTGCCTTGCCTTAGTATGCCAATAAGCCAATTTTCTTTCTGGAAAAATCGAGTTTTCTTCAGGCTTTAGGATGCATTCTTGGTATCTAGACATCTGCTTTGTAAAAGCAGCTAAGAACAGTCAAGAAACATAAGCTCCATGAAGATGGGTATTACTAAAGCAGATTTAGACAAACCTGCTTCCCATTACCTGCAATGTACTATAACAAGCTGGCCCTAGAAATCTGGATATACTAGATGTTGTTAGCTGGCCTCATACTCAAGACAAAAAACATCTCGTTAATACAACATTTTCCAACTGTTCTGATTAATTACATGCCCTTCCTAGAAGTCTCCCCATAACAGCAACCCCGCATTTTTGGCAGATCACTGCAGTGTTTGGGTGGTTCCAGTCATCTGACCTCCACCATGACTCGAAGTTTCCTATTATTTTTCACAAACACATGGTCTATTGTCTCTATGGTTTGTTGCTCAAGCACATTGTTTTTGGGTTTTTTTTTTTTGAGAAACAGTGTTCAGAAAGGTTAAACCTAAATCGTTCAAGTAAAGACCATAATTAAACTTTAGAAACTGCTGAATTAACAGCCTCAGATCTCCTTGAAGTCTGCAGCAGTGAAAGTTATTCCATGTAGTGGGAGGTAGCTACTGCCTGCAGCCACAGCATTTCCCTTCACTGAAATATTCCCTGCTACATGCAAGTGTGGGATAAAAAGAGAAATGTTTCCAACTAAAAAAGAAAAAAGCGTAACACACATCCATATTGCCTTTTACCCACACATTTTGTAAATACCTGTGAAAACTCACAGCACACTGAGGAAGAAAAAGGTTAAGAGCTCCTAGGAGAGATGACTTCTGGCATGGGACAGACCACTGTGGACCAAGCAGGTCTCCAGGCTGCACCAGGGGTTCTGAACAGGTCTTTCAGAAGTACTCAAATAGTAGTGAATAACAAAACATAGGTTATGTCCTCCTGAGTCAGAGCTCTTTCCCAATTTCTCCCTTGCTCCAGGATGGGTGTAAGCTGCAAGTGACTATTAAATAAACAGCACTGTTATCTTGCTGTCTGCTGGTCTACTTATTGCCAAAGCAAAAGTCAAGATTTTACCTATTTCTCATTTCTCTTGTCTCAGAAAGGAAGCAGACAGACACATAAGCCCACTTATTTTGTATGAACTTCCTAGTCCATCTCTTCAGCACACTTTTTTCTTTAAATCTTAATCATAAGAAAACATCTTGATGGATGGGGAATAGAATCAGTGCATGCAGTGTCAGGACTGTGACAATATAATGAATAATATTTCTTGCTCTCTCCTTCTGAGTATCTCTGTTTAGGCTGGGAAAGCAAGCATGTGTAGGGACATGTAAAATTAGCTTTCTGAATCCTTTTAGGATCCTGCTTTAAAAGCAGTTCCTTCTCTCCTTCAGCATGAGACTTCCCTTCCTCTCCCAAGGCAACCTCTACTCTAGACTGGAAAACTAATGTTTTAAAGAATTTATTTTTCATTTCCCCTCTGGATGAGTGCTGGCTGCCTGCCTCCTTGCTTCCTACTCCCACAGCTCCCACCTTGGGTCAGTGACGTGGGGTTGGAGTGGGGGGAAATGACAAGAGGGGCAGGAAAGGGTCTCACTATTTTTCTGGTCTGGGACTACCAGAAGCAGCCCAGGACAAAATAAGCAGGCTAAAGGCAGGAGCTGCAAATCTGATGAGCAGCACATGGCCCTGGCATTGAACAGGAACTTCATCTCTGTTCTGCCAACCCCACGCATCCCACAGGAAAGAAGGTTTTATATGCTGTTGCTTTCTTTTTCTTTTTTAAGAGAGGTGTTTGGGGAAAAGGGAGTTTGAACTGTATTGAGGACATATTCTTGATAGGTCTGAAATAAATTCAGAAAAGGATCACAAGGCTAATGAAGAGGGAAGGAAGAAGCTGTAGAGATCAGAACCACAGAGACTTTGGATTGGGAAAAAAAAAACAGTCCCTGAAGGAAAAAGAGCAAAAGTAGAGGTACAAGTAGGACAGAAGGACTTGAGAGGGAGGAGAGAAGAACTGAAGAAAGAAATTAAGGAATGGAAGGATGCACAAGTGTCAAGGAAAAACTCAGGAAAAGGATGGCTCCTGCTTTCTGCCTAGAGGAGCTTTGGAGAAAAGTGTCATCTTCGCTGTTCAGACCAGAAACAGGTGTGCTGTGCTCTCCTTATAAGGTGGTATGATCTTCATCCAGTGCATTTGAGGAAGAAACCATACAGTTCAGCACCAGAATGAACATCCATTTAGGGACCAAATGAACAGAAAAGGATGGTTTATGAAAGAGAAAGGATATTGCTCTATCGAACAGTCTATGGAATTATTTTCAGATCTATAATATAACTCTACTATCAGAGGGATGTACTCCCTACAGTACAAATTCAGGAGTAAGAACCATGCAATGCAGGATAACCATGGAAACAACTGTTTTATTCAACAGAAGACTAAACAATTGCTTTTATGTGCTGAAGGTTGCTATTGCATCTAATGTTACTGCATGGAGAATCTTAAAGAGTCTTGTATTTTCAAACGGTTTTCTATTCTTCAACAGACATCTAGACTGTATCAGCTCCCTGTCATTTAAACAAATGCTATTCCAAATGGACTATTCAGAATGAGTCAATGATTTGAACATTTAGGAAGATTGATTTAGTTATAGAGGTCATTATATTACAGGTTAAGGAAGGAAAAGGAATATTTTATAACAGAAAAATCTATAGGAGCACACTGATGCACAAGACCTTGCAGTGAATGACTTTTTATAACTGTGCTCAGAAAATACTGGGCAAAACTTACAACCTCAAGGGGAGGGATATGTTCCATAGGCCATGCACTGAGTGTTTAAGCACTACTGCATGGAGTTTACCAACAGTAGTAGATGCTTTGGGTGGGGTTTATCTCTATTAATATTAGACATCTACAAAGTGGAAATTTGTAACTCAGCAAGTCACACAGATTCCCTTTATAGTTCATAGAAGAGAAACAGAAGCTTCACTGCATCCTACACACAAGACATCTAGAAAAGGCACCTAGATGAACGGCGTCATTTAAGCCTAATTCTCACAGAAGAGATGCTGCTGTCTCCCACCAGCTTTAGGATATGCCTTAAACACAACAGAAGCGTGCACTCAGGATGCCTAAATAGAGCAAAGGGCATTCAGCACAGCAACAACCTAACATTCCCTTTAAGTAACAACTTCTAAATCTTTGCAAACTTCTTTTACCTCATAGGTTGATGATTTATGCACCATGCAAGACCGTTTTTTGCTTTATGCTTATGATGCCATTCTTCTCCTCTGGAGTTAGTAGCCTTCCAGGTAGTCTATAGAGTTAATACCTTCATGTATATCCTAGAGTAATGAGTTTGCAAATAAAGATCGACACATGCATTTCTAATACACACACACAACTTTCCATTCTTGAAGAAAATCTTTAGATGCCAATTAAATCAATGGAGCTACCTTCGTTCACACCACCTGCTGAGTTGCTTCTTCATTTCCATTATGGCACTACACGTACTCTTCTGACAATGAACCTATGATGAATTTGTACACAGCACCAATGTCATGGCACGTCAATGTCCCTTCTCCTTCCTTCCCACCTCTCCCAGCTTTTGCTGCCACTGTCACTAAGCAACAAGGACCTTAGAAGGCTGGAAGAGGTGAGATGGCACCTATATACCACAGGGAACACTGAAGAGATGTTGGCATGAGGCGTGAAGACATCTTATCACTTACGGACTAAAGCACAAGCAACGAATCTATATTGTGTTTGACCATAAGGGGAAAAAAAAGCCTTGATATAGCAGAATAATTTCCTGAGCATACTAATTTCCTTGAGTATTTGGGAATTAAGAGTTCATTGATTAAAGTGTTGGATCTTTTAAAAATACTATTTTTAGGTAACCTTTTAAAAAGCAGTGAAAACCAAAAGCTCTTCTGAAGAAGGTGTGGGAGAAGGAAAGATGAAACGTGATTAATTACTGTCCTGCCAGGAGGAACTATGTTACAGAAGATAAGTGAAACTTATATCCTGTGAAGGAGAAGATAATAAATTGAATATCACAGAGGGAGAAAATAAGAATTCATGCTGGAGTGGGAAATTGCAGTGGCCTCACAATTATTAGTGCTGGATTACAGCATAGGCTGGTTGATGAAATAGATTTTACTAGTGGTAAGTAATAAATCTCATGATAATGAAAACATGGGTTTCTGAAGATCATCATTAACTTTACATCGATAGCTTTACATGAAAGAATCACTGCGTACTTGTGAATGTGAAACTCAGCCACATAAATCTACTATTTGATCTCCACTTTAAAAAGCCCTATAAATGCAAATATATTGGAGGCATATATTGGCATTTATAACACTTTACTCAAGGTTATATTGACATTGCTATTCTCCAGCTTTATTTTCCAAGACACGCATCTCAGCAGCACTTGAAAGCTTGCAGGTTTTGCACAGTGTGCACTCTAAGACCCATTCACCTTCATCCAGCAAACATCTGACCTTGCAGAAAATAATTTCTGTCTCTCCTCCTAAGCACCCAACATACACGGCTAAGTCTGTTCTCACCTAGCACACACATATTTACTTTTACAGTGCTGAGCCAGATGGTGAAACTTTTTCCCTTACCTGGTTGCAAACATTGCTCTCAAGGATGAGAAGGTTGCTGCATCTTCCTTCAAAGCCTTTAATTCATTCCGTAGTTTGGTCATGGTTTCAGTCACCATTGCTTTTTCATTTTCGTATTTATTCTTCAAATTGGCTAGTGCCACTTCAGCTGTCTGAAAACACAAACAACAATATATGCTTATCAGACAGATATCGATAACAGCTAAGATGCCATGTTTGATTTTACTTTTTGTTTCCTTCTTCATTCATACAGTAAAAGAAGTTAGACCTGAGCTTCATTGCACTGCACCCTTTAACATCTTTTAAGTTGTGCTCCATGAAACCAGGAAAAGGAAAAAGCAGTTGGAAGGTCAAAGCCAATTTAAATGCACTGGCAACAACTCGACACCTTAAATGTCTCTGCAAAACTGTGCAGCTGCACATTGAGGACTCAGGCAAGTAAGTTGCTACAGTTTAAGGAGCTGCTACCATGTCGTTTGAGCTGCAATAAACAACCAGGTGTGTCCCATGACCACGTTGCAAACAGGACGAACGGTATGTGAGACTCGGCCTCTGTAGCCAAGGTGTGAACTAACGTGTTTTGCCTCATGCTTCCTGCCAGCTGAGGCTTTTCTTGGGCAAGGTGACTACCAGGACCTGACAGCTTGCTTCTACATCTGAGCATTGGCATTGCCTACTGTTGTGCAAACCAGCATTATTTTGGCAGTTTTAACCACTACAAAAAAAGTGTAAAGTACAATTTTCACCTAACAGGAAGGCAAGGCTTTGTAGTCATCCTATTCCCTTCATTTTTTCTGCTCTCTCTTTTTTCAGTTTCATTCATTAAATTTGTTTAATTTACTGCTATACTGCTTTTAATAGTTACATTGTCGTATTTTTACAAGAGTTGAACTTTCTGCTTTACCTATGAAGTTTAGTATCATTTTGAAGTTATTCAAAATACATAGTTTTATAGAGGCTTTATACCTACTGCTGCTACGAGACATTTAGAATTATTGCCATTGAACGAGATGAAGAAAAAAATGTTTCCTTTTACATTTACTTAGAGGGAGTTATGGTTGTTTTTTCACTTCGTTTAGTGCATAATAAGTTGCAGTATTTCATACAGGCAATCGATTTCCCCTGTTGATCTTGTGGGTTCCTGAGCCATCACCAGGGGCGAGAAGTGTAGAAGAACATTAGTTTAAAGCAACCAGCAAGGGGACATGACAAAAGATGGTAACGACCAAACAGTTGGAAACCTGTTTTAAACTCGGTTTTCTGAAACTCAATACATTTCCCACTAACAATGTCTCATAACAAAAGGATATATTAGCATCTCCTACTAAAACACAACTCTATTCATTTGTCTCTGGGGAAATAGCACAGTCAGAAATGGCAGCATTGAAATAATTTAATTTTTTTTTTTAATTGTACACTCACCAATAATGTTTTCTCTACTTTCATCCTAGTTTACATTGAGAGAAGAGATTTTTAAAAATCACTAGTAACTACCTGTCATTTTAAATAAATTGGGTTTTCCAAGCCAAATTTGAAATCATCAGCAATACATGTTAAAAAAAATCAACCACTTAGGGATATATTCAAATAAATGCAGCTTTTCTCAATGTTGCTGACACATGCTTTGGTATAACGTAGGATGGTAGACACCATCCTACGCCTTGGCAGGATAAAGCAGAAATCATCAGCTTTCTATCTGTTTTCAGACATGAGCAAAAATGTACACCCATAAATTAACACAGAGAAGAAGTATTAACCATGTTCAATAAAACTACTTTTTTGAAGGGAAACATAGGAAATAATAGTGCATCAGAGGACAAATTCCTATTTAACAGATATGATTAAATCAGATTTATTTAAGAATTTTCAGGTCACTAATGAGGCAGAAGTGATTTATGTGAGCACAGGTAGACTCTATAGCTCAAACTGGGTTCTGCTTTGCCTCTACGGCGGAAATTCAGATGTCTTTGCTTTGTAAGAGAATTACAGCCCCATGTTCCTTAACCTATCATACCTCATCTTCGAATACAGAATTAATGTAAAGATTTTCCTTTGTTTAGGAATGAAAATGAGTTAAAGAATGTGCCACCTAATGCTAGACTTTAAAAAAGATGGTTAAATTGTTTCAGCAGTGGGATTATATATTCCATGTAAACTCATTAATTTACACATCACTGACAGATCATTGTGATCCCTACATTTTAGTCTGGATGTCAGGGTAAGTTAAATGGACATGTAACACTGCAGGATGAGAAATAACTTAGAAATATAATTTACTTGGTGAATGAAGGTAACAGAGGGAGGACTGTGTGAAATCTTCAAACCTTTTTTTTCTTCCCATGAGAGTTTTCCGTAAAACAACATATAGAAAATGAAGCATAAATTGCAAAACCTATTGGAAGTGCCTGGTGGCTCTCCACGCACCGGACAAGCTTTTGAACACACCCCTTTGCAGGCTGTCAAGGGTCTCCCGTCTGAAAGTCTACTAAGTGAAGAACAAATGGGCACAAGTTCTCTACTAGAGAAGCAAATAAAACTAACAAAAATGTGTTTTTAATAGGCGAGGGAAAGAAGGGGGAAGCAAGCTGGGCAAGCTTCTGTTGGAAACCTGCAGCCAGGGCCAGCAGAGCAGCGGTATATCACTTTAGCATGGGGCACAGCATGCTCAAGAGGTCTTTGTAAGAGCCAGTGGGCACCGGACGGTGCAGATGCTCAGGTTATGTACAGCTCATCAGTTTGGGACCTGGATGCTGACTGAAGCTGATTGCTGTCAGACTCCTCGGCTCAGAGGCTGCCATTCTACAATGCAGCTAAGTCAATCTATATTGGCTAGCTGCCACCAAAAGAATAATTACCTAGCCTTTCCTTATCCCTACCCTTTGCACACCTGGTGGTTTTCTTCTGTGCTTACTGTGAACCAGTTTGGGGAGCCTGAAGAGGCAGAAAACTCGCCTGAAGCCCCCTGAAGCCAGAATGTGTGACGGGGAGTGGGGCTGAGGAGAGAAGGGGAACTTGGACTTCATCTTTCAGAGGTACCTATGTGTCTGGTCACCTCAGCTGTACTGCTAGACTGTGCCAAGAGTAACAGCAACAAAATGAACTGAAGCCATAGCTTCATGTTACTCTTCCTCCAGCACCAGCTCTAGTCTAAATTATTTCCATTTGTTCCCCCTCTCAGCCAGTCTCCAAAATTGTACCCGTTGAGCCATACATGTGTGGTTGTGCCTGAAACCAGTTCTCCAGCATAATCTAGATTTTAATGACCTGGGGGAAATGATGCGTTCAGAGAGCACTCTGAAAGGTAGGATGGGGCAAATTAAAGTCTGCATCTCGAAGCAGTGGGTGCCAGAAGCAAGCAGATGCCCAGGACCTGGCTTTGTTTTCAACAGCTCTTTCTGAAGCATTTGTTTTTTAAGCTGTAGTTAACTACAAAACTGTATCAGAGAAACTTCGATCCACATAAAAATGCAACATCTGAGCAACACACATGGAAATGGAGAGCACAAGGAAAAGATGAAAATGCAGAAAAACACGTGACTACACTTCAGTGAAGTAAATAATGCAGTAAGCCAGGAGAGGGGCTAATGACGCTCCTGATGGGGGACCAGTCATGCAGAGGAACTGGGTGAACAGTCCCTCAGTGAGCCACCTGGAGACACAGGACTAATCACTCACAGACCATGTAGCATTTGCGGTGCAGAGGACATCACCTGGCACTGACAGCAAGGCTGGGAGGGAGCAGAGAGCTCCAACACCTGGACTCCTGCAGAGTGTGAAACACCATCTGGGAAGAGAGAGCTGGAGAATGCAGACCTCAGTCCCCTTGTCCCCAAAACCCAGCCACAGAGCCACACAGGCTGAGGTGGGGACATATCCAAGCTCCAGGACGCCAGGCACTGCCAGAACTAACAACATCCTTTTCATTCCCCTCTTTATGCTTGATGTTTGCCCAAATCCAGCTGCCTAAAGTTTGCCACCTTAATCCTGAAATCTGTGAACAAACCTCATTTTCTCTATATATTCACATTCTAAGACAACTGCATATCCCATTTACTTTACATTAGCAGTGTGAGAAGCAAACCAAGTAAAAAAATTGTTGCTGAAAGAATATTAAGTCCTACAGTGGTAAGTACTTTATTTTTTCACACAAGAAAGCAGAACAGGAGCCTGTTATTTTAGTGCATAAATCATACGTGGTACTGGATCTTTCCATGCAGTCTCACTTTCCCCAGCGGAAATTCTACTGTATTCTGTCTATATAGGGCATTTGTTTATAGATAAGGCACTGTATGTCTGGGGCTATCAAGTTATTTTTTCTGAAGGACTTTTACAGGTATCTCAGTTCTGGGAGCTGGAGACACCATAGTTACTGCCAATACGGATGTGAAGGTCTTGCTGACTCAACTCCTTCCCACTGAACTATTTACCTATGAGAACAACTGATTGTTTTTCAATCAGAACTTCAGGATATTAAATTCTCCTCATAGGCAGCTTTGCTTTCTGAATGTTATTAGAAATCAAAATCCAAACCATTATTGAACTGGTCCTAAAAGTTATTGTATCATTAATTTGATATACTTTACAATTTATGTTACTTGTTAATGCTAATGTTACTTGGGTTTGCTCCACAAAACTGATGCTGACACAGTAATTATGGCTACAAATAAATGGATACGTAAATCAAGGCAAGGTAAGCAAGCAAGCTAGCAAGATATATGTGCCTTGCTATCTTGAGCAATCTATTTAATAATTCATTTTCACAGGCTTAGGTTTGCAGTTTCTTAGAGCAAATCTTGCTCTCTTTTTTGTGTTATAGAGCTTTGTGTAGTTTATTTGCAGCTCAGCCTAACGGTAAAATATTTATTTGAAAATATTACTAAAGAAAATACAGCTGGAATAAAAAGAAATATCATCAGATATTGCCAAATGCTTTAAAGTAGGCAACAGCTTGTCAAGTTCAAGCAGAAATTTGTTGTATGCTGTTAGAGATCTAAAAGGTGCAACTGCACTGCTGGAGTGCCAGGCCCACGGCAACAGAAGGAGGCAGAAACAGAGACTCCTTCAGGGCTGTCCCACAGTCGGGTAAGTCACTGTGAAGAGAAGCAAACACAATTCAAGACTGGAGGGGAAAACTCCATTTGCTCTTTATCTCTGCCGCCAAGCCATTTGCCCCTGGGTACCTGGAACCCAGAGGATGTCAGTGCACGGCGATCAAGTCGTATTGCCAGGAAAACGGCACAATTCTCGTTTTAATCTGATGTTGCAATACTCCTGGTGGTCACTAGATAGCAGCCGTGCTTCCCTGGTTAAGGGTGTGACTTCACTACCGAAACACAGCCCGAAATACCAGACCCGGGGGTCTGCTACTGGTCTGCCGCCCCCGCCCCCACCCCCCGGATCTGGATGGCGAGCTGCCCTGGGAAGGCCAGGTCTTGCCGTTTTTACAGTGCATCTGGTTGTGCTCATCTTGCTTTTCCATATTACTCCAACCAAAAAAGCTTCACTTAAGTGTCTCTGGAGCACTAACAAATACAGGTGTGTTGTAATAGTATTGCTACAAAGCACAGCGAGGTGGGATGTGGCCCCCCTGGGGGCTGGGGACAGGCCATGGTATCCAGCCCCCCGCCAGCTGCAGGAAAAGATGTGGTCTCGTATTAATGCCAGCTTCATTAGGGCTCGAGGAAGGGGTTTAAATAAATCAAAATTCTAGCTCTTGTGGTTCTGGAGCAAATGTGACAAACTGAACCAGATGTCCTCTGCAGGCTCATCTAAATGCAAACCCACAAGGGAAAAATGTCCCCAGCTTATTGCTGCTTAAAAGCCTATTATTCGGGAGGGGAAGAATTCAAGGGGATGAAGCTTGACTCCTCTTTTTTGAACATGGATGTGCTTTGGGTCCTGGGATCCACCCATCACTTGAGGCTGACAGTACTGCTAGCACATAATGAAACTCACCCCCTCCCTCTGTAACTTTAAATTTCTCCTTCCCATTTATATTATTATGTCTTTTAACTTGAAAGTTTGAGGAGGTTGATACTTGGTTTGCATTAACGGTATTGCAAGATTCTACACCCAGTTGTACAGTTACCAGTATCTATGCTGCTATCCGATAAATAAAAGTTTAGTTAATAGCACCTCCTTACTCAGCAATCTATCTTTCCCATTTCAGTGAGCATGCTTTAGGATGATGCTTTATTTCTGACAGCAATAAAAGAGCAAGATGGAGCTAGATTCTCTGGTAGTATCAAAAAACAAATGATAGCTCTATGCTAATGGAAAAAATCTTTAATTTGGAATCTAAGCCCATATACCTCAATTACATCTTAATTACATTTTAATTACATGGAAAATCTACATATAATTGCTCAGAGCTATTATTGCTTAGCTAGAGACTGTATTTAATTACTTGAATTAATATTTAACATGTGCTGTATTGGAGAGGGGAAATGCTATAAAAGACTCAATGTATATTGAAATATTGCTGCAATTTAAAAATCCCCAGTACTCTAGAAATGCAGTTACAGATCCAACAATCAATTAAACTTGAAACTGTAACTCCAGACTGCTTGACAATTGGGAATTTTAACACCGAAATCCCATCACTGTCATCAGCTAATAGTATTCCAAGCTGTTAACGAGGATTAATGCCCCCATGTGGTGAGCACTGCACTGGTTTTAGATGAGAAAAGTCCCAGGCAATCCGGAATGATGACTCTGCTGATGCAACCTCTTGCATTCAGATTTAATTCTGGGCATAAGGAGATGCACCGAAGTAAATAAAACTATTTGCATGTTTAAATTTAACTTTTTTAAATGTTTGCAGACCTGGAATCTAATGGTTACAAAGGGCTTGGGAGGATATACTGTGCAAAAAAATTCACAGGATTCTTGAAAAACAGACCATTACATGGTCCTCTTTTGGCATTTGATATAAAATGTAGTAATTCTCAGCTTATTTGCATTGCTGAATCATCAAACGTAAAGTGGTTTGATGATTATTTTTTTAAGCTGTGAAAATTTTCAATATAATAATTTGAAATTTTTTATTCTCTTAAAATATAACTTTATAATGAATCCTTCTCAAAAGAATTCTACTGTTTTAGTCAGCTTTATCATGTAGTGGAGTTGTCCTTTTTCTTAAAAAAAAAATAAACCCCTGATTTTATTTCTTAAAGGATAAAAAATGTGACAGTGGCAGGAGAAATTATTTCTGACTAAAAAGAAAAATCATTAAAAAAATTCCAACCACCTGCAATGAAAATAACTCAGCATTTCACCTGCTGTCTTATCAAAGAAATGCCCACTTTCTGTATGGTCCAAAGCCACTGGTCACACTCTTACACCTGTCATCCTCTGCCTGAGACATGCTTTAGCTTTTGTGGCATTTATTTTTAATCCCCTCAAATTTGCTGGGGGGCATTCAAGTTTTGCAGCCTGTGGAGTATTACCAAAAGCCAAGAAAAACACAATGGCTTGTTTGGACCATCTTCTCCACTACATCCCACCTGCCAGGCCACCTGCAGCAGCTGAGGTGCTGGCCCAGGTAGTCTCCCCTACACTTGCCCTCCCCACCACTCCAGTAGTACCTGCCCTGGCGAGGGGTCACCATGTCCCTGAGAGCCTCTTGATGCACACTCCATTTTGTTTTCCAGTGTTGGCAATCTTACAATTTTGCAATAATGCTAGCAACATGCCTGTGCATCAGGCTGGGTGGTAGCTCATCCCTCCCTGCCCCTCTGCTTTTCTCTCGCTCCACAGGAAAGGCTCTTCTGCCTGTGCCCTTGGTGAATGGCGGGTGCTGAGAGAAGCAGAGCTAAAGAGCTTAAAGAGGAGGCAGGGAGGGAGGGAAGAAAGGTCTGCCCTCACCGTGATTGAATGAGAAGCTAAATAACCTGTGAGTAAAATCTCTCCCCTGAAATACTCCTGGGGAAGCTTGTAAGTGACCTGTATAAATAACAGACCTTCCTGACTGACTACTTTATTAGCATCTTACCTGCTTGTTGGCTTTCAGCACTGCTCTCAGGGTGGCGATCTGCTCCCGCTTCGTACTCAGGAGTGATTTCAGTTTCAGTATCTCTTCCATTAAGGCCTCCTTGTCTTTATCGATCATGGGTGCTAGCTCCCGAGCTGCAGCACGCTGGCGTGACAGCTGCAGTGACCGATCCACAGCCTTCTGCAAGTGCTTGATTTGGTCCCTTATTATAGCATTGAGGTTGTAGATGTTCATCGGCTCTTTGCGGATGTCACTGGTATCGGAGACAGGGGAGGAAGGAGGAGCTGTGATGACAGGAGAAATGGTAGGTGTTTTCGTCGGGCTCTGTTCCTTGCCAGGCTCCGTGGCCTCTTTCGTCACCTGCTCAGTCGGAGTCCTGGCTTCTACGGGTGATGCCACCCCCCTTCTGGCAAGCCGTGGGGAAAGGAGGCCTCGAGGGTCGTCTGGTCCTTTCAGGCTCCCACTGCGGGTGACTCTGCTTTGCCTGTAATAGTCCAACATGACCCTGTTTGGTGTCTCGTTGTTGCACAGGCAGACATGATGGTAGAGCTGAGCCAGCTCCTCACTAAACGTCACCAGCTCGTCCTGGGCGGTGTTGAGGGTATTATGGTTTTCATTTGCTATGCTTGTCATCCTTTGCAATTCCTTTTCCATGTGGACCATTTTTTCCTGGCTTTCCTTGGTTGACTTCTCGAGGCTTGTCACCTGCTCGTCGTACGTCTGGATTCTGCTCTCGTACTTGGCCTTCTCTTCAGTGTAGTTTTCCACATACTTATTATATTTCTCCTTTAAGGCTTTGATTTCTGCTTTAAGGTCTATCACTTCAGTAACAGCTACTTTGTATTTACATTCTAGGATCTCCAAGCCATTGATGTCTACTTCATAGTCGTGTGCTTCCTCACTGGGGTCTCGGCCCTTCTCACAGTCAAGCTCAGCTTTCAGCTCCTTGTTGCTCTGCAGCCCCCTCATGGCATTGACGTGCTCCGTGAGCCTGTGGACTCGCTCATGTTGCTCAGTCAGGGCTCCCTTGGTGTGCTCCAGCTGCGTCTGAGACTCCTGCAGGTTGGCCAGGAGAATCGCCTTCTCTCTCTCCACCTGCAACAGAGTCAAAGTAAGAAACCCAGGATCTCATCCTACCTGTGGTGAACACAAAACTCTGCAATCCCATTCATGTCTTCCACTCCCCCACTCTGTGTACACAACTTGAGGACTTCCAATAGATTCTAGCCATATACACATAAACCATAAAATTAAGTCAGAGAGAGATGTGTGTAACTCTATATTGGGTTTGTGTGGTGGGGTTTTGGTAGCGGGGGAGGGGCTGCAGGGGTGGCTCCTGTGAGAAGCTGCTAGAAGTTCCCCTGGCTCCAAGTCGGACCCGCCTCTGGCCAAGGCCAAGCCCATCAGCAACAGTGGTAGCACCTCTGGGATGATGTATTTAAGAAGGGGAACCTGCAACAGAACGGGGAGTGGGATGTGAGAGAAACCCCTATGCAGTGTGACGGCCTGACAAATTATAGTCAATGTCTCAAACATTCATTAAAGAACTTTGGTGGAAGATGCCTCTGTAAAAATGCTGAGTTGTGTGAACAGGACAATGTGGCCAGAGGAGAGGGCCCACGGAGGGTGGGACCACACTTCTCCAAGGCTGCAATTCCTTATCTTAAGTGACCATGAGAAGGAGCACAGCATATGCGCCCGGAAGAGAGGGCTCCACAGAGGATGGGACTGTGGTTCTACCTTAAGCAGTCATGCCAGCAGGGAAAGAGAGGCAACTCCCCAATGAAACCCCCCCCAAGCTCACTGACCGATTCCAGAGAACCCCAGGAATGTGAACTGCGTGTGTTGAGACCACCGACTAACACACTATAAAAGAAGGAAGAACCAAGTGCTCAGCACAGGCCCTCCAGAACTGAATCTCTATGCTGGCTGGACCAATGCTGGACCCAGGAC
>VYZV01034896.1:173914-191975 GCA_013401275.1 Pandion haliaetus | reverse complement strand
TGATAAATTCACTTGTACTTGGGCAAGGTTAGCTAGGTTGAATAAATGTTGATTGTTGTTTGAACTCCTCTGGTGTCGTTTCACCTTAATTCTGAGAAAGGAAATCCACAAACCTGAGTCGCTCCAACTTTGGGACGCGACATGCAGACAGCAAGGTCAGTGAAGAAGGAGGGGGAGGAGGTGCACCGGAGGAGTTTGATGCCCCTGCAGCCTGTGGTGAGACGGCAGGCTGTCCCCCTGCAGCTCATGGAGCTGAGTGGGGGAGCAGATGCCCACCTGCAGCCCGTGGAGGAGCCCACACTACAGCAGATGCCCCCAGAGATGGCCACGACTCCATGGGAAAGCCCGCGCTGGAGCAGTCTGTGACTGAAGATGGGCCCATGGAAAGGACCCATGCCAGGGAAGTTAATGGAGGACTGTCTCCCGTGGGAGAGAACCCATGGTGGAGCAGGGGAAGAGTGAGGAGCGGCAGAGACAACGTGTGATGAACTGACCACAACCCCCAGTCCCTGTCCCCTTTGCCACTGGGGAGAGGAGGTAGAGAAAATTGGGAGTGGAGGGGGGGGGGGAAGGTGTTCTTAAGATTTGGTTTTACTTCTCATTATCCTGTTTTGATTTGCTTGTTAGTAAATTAAATTGATTTTGTTTTTTCCCCAAGTTGAGTCTGTCTTTTGCCTATGACCACAAGTGGTGAGTGATCCCTCCCTGTCCTTTTCTCGATCCATGAGCATTTCTTTATATTTTCTCCTCCCCATTCCACCAGCAGGGAGGAGTGAGCAAGCGGCTTTGTGGTGCTTTGTTGCTGGCTGGGCTTAAACCACAACAAACTCTTAGAGGGTTATGAAGTCCCTGCCTCTGTTACAATTTGCAATATCACTAGGTCACGATTTTGCATGTTGCCCACTGAAGAATTACTTAGTGCCCAAGCACTAAGTGCCTAGTCAGCTAGAGTGATGATATGGGATTTATTACGACATACGTTCCCCAAATATATGAACTGCATCACTGTCAACTATAAGCTATTCCACTGGTACATACATATTTCTCAATGGAGTTTGAATTTACATTTCCCATGAATAGCTCTACCAATCCTTCACAATATTTATTTATATCTTTGGACTGTTGCAAACTTTCATCAAGGCTTGATTACTGAATGCAAATACAGTAAACAAATGTCTGTGTACATTTCCACAGATTAGATTAAATAACCCACTGTGTGGGAATGTTAACACAGATCAGGACACTGAGCACATGCAACTCCCAGGACTGCCCATCCCCAGCACTTAACTGTAAGCAAAATCCATCCTCTTAAGGACAAAGCAGGAAAAGCAGGATTTGTGGTATAACTAACAAAACACTGGTTCTGACCTAGTAAGTTTCTTACTTAATATCCACAGAGATATGTGGAACTTGAACAGCAGAAGAGGTCATGGAGGACTCCACCAGAAGTTTTAATGCACAGCATCTTAAAGCAAGCGAACAGGACAGAGTTTGATCTACTCAGGTATTTGCTACTCATGCTAACACCCCTGAAAGACTCTCATTTCAAGTTTGAAGTGTAATGCTCCAACTTTTTTTCTGTGCCTTTGTCCTGTTTTGAGTTGTGAATTGGGAAGCAGAGGAAGGCACACAGAGATGGGATCCTTCTTGCTTTCATGGCTTTTGCAATAGGACCCTGAGCCTACCACGTTTACTGCTCTTTCTCTCCCATGGTTGCAGTATCTCAGCCCCATGTTTACACATGCAGTGAAAATGGCATGCTCCATGTTCCCTTTATGGGTGGCTGAATTACTAATTCAGAGAATTCAAAGCTGTCAGTTGCAAAAAACCCTTTAAAAAACCTTTCCTTCCCTATCAGTATTCCCCCAGGTAGTATTTGGAAGAGTCAAATCAGCCACCACAAACCTTACTGAAGGAAAAGAAAAGCCTTTTAGAGACTGAGAGGGTATTAATGCCATCTCACAAAATGTTCCAAGCGGTGCTTCAGATTCCTATTTTCTCATAATGAGGCCTTTGAGCAGTGGCTGCTGCTCAAAAGTATTAAGGCACTAAAGCATGTGACAATCCCCTGGTTTTACAGACAAGCTTTCAAAACACAGCCTCTGTTAGAACCTGCAATCAACTACAGGCAAAAACTGTAAAAATAGAAACCGTGTTAAAAACATCTAAAAAAACCCCAGCCTAGTTTTCTTGTGTACAGGTGACTGACAGCTTAAGAATTAAAAAACAGGGCCAAACTTCATCATTATTTTATGATCCAGGAAGAGTCTGTCTCCTTACGCATAGCTCCATTTTAGGCACTACGTAGTCTGTGTAGAAGAGGACAGCTGAGTACCATGAGTATATTGGTACCTTTCTCCATTTGACTTTGTTTCCCTGTTGCTGCCTCAGTCCGCTGGCCATCTCCTCATCCCCTGTGCTCTAGTTGAGAAACCACTCCTGTTGAGAAAATTCAAAATAGGGCAACCTTCCCCTTTGCCAAGGGCATCTTAAAAGGTGACAGCTTTCCACAGACCTCTTGGTCTGACCTGTCCTGGGGAGCCTCAGAGATCGACCCAGCAGAAGCCTCTTCACTCACTTTCCTCTGGTTTTTTCCATCATGCAGTGCGTCCCAGGTCTGCTCTTCCCAGAAACTTTCAGCTGAACTCTAGTTGTTACCACCTGGTATAGCAGGCTTAGGTGTTAATTACGTTACCCTCATCAGTTAATGAAGGTATTTATTCCTTCAGACTGGTAAGGCGAGCTACACATCTGCATGAAAAATCTGAGTTTTGGTTAACTTAAAGGACCACCTCACCTTATGGTGAGAAGTCATATGGATAATAAAGATCCATACATTACACATCAAAGGCAGTTGGCTTTTTAAGGTGTATGGCTCCACTGTGGGTATGTTCAAACCAAAGTAGGCAATTAACTGTAGATTGCACTACTGTAAAAATAAATACAGAGCTTACCAGCCAGAGAGACTTTCCTTCGAGAAAACAACTCAGTGTTAAAAGTAGCACAGTGTTTCAGTGTCTGCTTACATTAAGTAGAAAGAATTGATCCTGACAGATTACTGATCTCAGCCATCATATTCTACCATGAAGGAAAACTATAACAGAATTAATAGGGATCTTTATGATCATTTCTCTGCTGAACATAAATCGGTTCTGGAAATAAATACTGCTTACAAATAGAAAGGGTTCTTTCCAGAGAAAATACGCAACTTTTAAAACCCATATACCAACTTGTACAGTAGTTAAAATTAAATATGTAGATCTACCAAATTTTACTCATTCTGGTCCAGTAATTACGGATTAAGCTAATCCACTTCTGTTTAAAGTTATAAATACATGCTCCTACTTCCAACAGAAAAAAAACCCCAAAGCTCCAACTCAGCCCTGAGCACATTTTCTGCTTATTAATAACTCTGCTGTTTCCAAGTATGATAATTATATTTCTTGTTCTAGACAATGCTATAGTCTTATTTCTACCAACAGCAAACTTTTTGGAATTGCGGTTATTTTTCAGTCCAGTTGGTGGGGTGGGGGGTTGACACTGAAATTAGTAGCTGCAGTAAGGATCTTTATCATCTTAAAACAAAAATAAAAGCAATTCAGAAGTAGCTGTACCTGTTTTGCAATGCATCCTTCCCTTCAAAGACTTCAGTTTGATGAGATTTCCTTCCCAGTTTGCTCTATAGTTTGCAATTATGGAAACTAATTTTACCATTACCATTTACAACCCCCCTTTTTTTTATTAACATCCGAATGCCAGTGAACAATTCCTAGTGGAGATTGGAACAAATTAAAAGGAAAATTCAGCTCAAGAGCCCTGAATCTCAGCTGTATCATATTTGTCAGAGTACCAGGCAGCTCAGGAAGAGCGTCAGAAACTGGGCTGCATGATTTATTTTTTTTTCTTCTTTTTTTAAGAGAACTTAATCTAAGTTTTTCAAATATGATGTTGGCCTCAGGAATAAGGAAAGCATCACCATGGAAGGGAGAGAGGAGTCCTAGGCTTTAAAGATGAGATACAGAATTCTTTCCACTGGACAACAAACATGAAGGAAGAGCAGAAAGCTTTGAGCTTTCCTGAGAAAATCTCAGAATATGAGAATTTTCAGCAAGACATTTGTTACTTAGTGGATTGAAAAGATGGAAAGGGAACAGTTACAATGAAATCTCTCCTAGGGACCAGCACAGATCATGGAGCAGCAGCATCCTAAAGCTGCAGACGGAATTATATCTGTCATACCATTTTAGGGAAGGCTTCTTTTTGAGATTGAGGAGTGAAAAAATTTGCCGCACACATACAAAATGGCAAATCTGAAGTTTGCTTCTCTCAAAAAAGGAGCCTGCTATCCTATAGACATGAAAATAGTTCCCAAGAGAGGATCAGTTCCTTCAGCAACTCTGTCATAGCACAGCCTCTTCAGAGAAACAAGAGGAACACATACCAAATATTGAGATATGGCTGAACGAACACCACATGGCAAAGACATTGTAGAGGAGAAAAAAAATCCAATTTTGCTGAAGAATTACCTTTTGTCAGCTCGAACCCAATTAAATCTCCTATCTACCATGAGGAAAATTTTTGGAGGAATTTTTCACATTTAATTTGTGTGACCCAAGGTGAGCTGATGCAACTCAACAGAGATGATCACTTTATAAAAAGTACAAATCAGCATTTTGCAGTAAGCCTTTTTAGTATCTAAAGAAATCAGGTTTCCAGCTAGGTCTAGGCTTTCTTTTTAAACTGCAAACCTTTTAACAGGATTAGAATGCCAAGCAATGGTGGCGACTACTGGTGTGAGGGTACTGGGGCCCAGCATCGAAAAATGTTGTGACCTAAAAAATGGTTATGTTTATTTTCTGTGGTCTTTCTAGGGTCCTAAGTTTGTAGCTAGTGACTGCCAGAAGGCTGCCTCTTTGTTTAAGAGGTGTAAAATAATTAAGTTTTTAAGTTAGGGATGACAAATACAGTTGCAGTATCTTTCAAGTAGAAGTTTGCTGATTCATCAAGCTCAATATTTAGTTTAATAAAATGAAGACAAAACATACCCAAAACAATCTTTTTTTTTTCATTTCCGAGCAGCTTTCACTCAAATTTATATTGCATAAACTTCATTGTAAATTATAGTTGAAAATGCCTGCGCTGTATTTTAAAATGTGAACATTTCAAAGCATTTCTTCTGAACTTGTTTTTTTTTTTTAATTTTTACCATTGTATTTCTGAATGAAATCAGAAGTTGCATATAATATATATGCAAATATATTATAACCACAAATGTATACATACATACACATGTGTATTTTTATATATGCATATATACACAAAATACACACGCTGTTTACATTCTAATACTGGAAAAGTTTGACAGAATTTTTCACAAATAAAATTCTAAATTTTGAGCTTTCTCACTTAAATTATGCATGTTTTGCATCAAAGTTATTTGTGTAAAGCACTAGATGTCATCAGTGTTTGCCACATCACAGCTCAGATCAAAACTTCTCACAGTGAGTTCGTCAATGAAGTAAACAAAACAATTAACTCTTCAATAAATATAGGATAGACCACATAGGGATTTATTGTTCTCTAGCAAGCACTGAAAATTGGGTCTGCCCTACTTTACTTCCAAATCGCCTTTTACATTTTAAGCAGTAAAGGATTTACATTTACTCTCTTTGGAAGAGGCACTTTTTAGAAGCCTGCAGCTAGAAAATGCTGGATGTTTCCGTGATGATGCCAAAACCTTTCAAGCTCTTGTGGCAGAGAAGATGCTCAACAGCTTGGCCACCAGAACCTTTCCTCTGTGTGGCACTGTACCCCTTCTAAGATGATGTCAGCATAGGGGCTGGCAGCTTGAGTTTTTATCTGGCTTGCATCCCAGGCTCCTATTCTGGTTGTGCCTGGGCTGGGCTTGGATGAATAGAGAACAAACACTCGCTGTATGGTCCCCAAGGCACCACCTGCAGCCTGCACATCCGCCAGGACCGCCAGGATGGACAAGGGCACTCTGTGACATCTCACACACCACATGCTCTTCAAGTGCGCAGTTACTAAGAGGAGCGCTCCTCTCCTTTTGTTCTCTCTTGATGGTATGCCAAAAATTGTTCAAACTGAATTTAATGGCAAAACCTCCCTCTGACTTGCAAGGGAGCATAATCAAGTCTGTATTTTAGTGGGTTTTTTTTTCAGATAGCTTTGGTCATAGTGAAGAGTACTTTATTCCCCTTGCAATTTCAGGGACGTTTCCCATTATCAAAGCAGGAAAAAAAAGAACCTAACTATCTGCAACCACAGCAACTAGGTCCCTTTCTCCTCTGCACTAAACATCTGCTCAGATCACACTGACTTTTTGCAGACAGATACTCTGTTTACTAGGGATATTTCTAGCAAAACCTGGATATGAAGAAACACCAAAGCAGAAGTCTGACCACAGGACATAGGTGGTCAAGAATTTTACTGGGGGAAATCATTGCAAAAGCTGGCACTAGGGTCCATAGGATGTGTGTGTAAACACTTCAGGACATTAAATTCAGCTCTTACCTGCATGAGTTGCTGCTTCAGTTTCTGTATTTCTGATATGTTGAGCTCACTGAAGAGGTCAGAGACTGGGTGCAGAGATTCTCCTTTCCTACCCGTGGGAGTTCGGTAGTCACCATTGAGTTTCACGAGAGGCCCGTGGATATGTCCATTCATTTTGTCATCATTGTTGGGCTCGCCCGCGTCCTCTGCAAACTTCAATCCATCTACTGATATATTAATATGGTTATTATACATACTATCATTGAGGTTGATATACTGGGAGAGTTCCTTCCTCAGATTGTTCTTTTGCTCCCTTTCATTTTTTAAAGTTTCCAGGGCTTCCTCCAGCTGATGCTCAGCAATCTCCTTCAGCCGGATGGCATCTTCTAGCTGACTATTAAGCAACACCGTTTCCTCCTCAAATCGTTTAATCTCATGCTTTAAGCCTTCATATTCAACCTGAATTAGACAAGACAAAGAACATTCATAATACTAAAACTTGAGTCATGAAAACCTGCCATTTATCAGCCTTATTGAAATAGGTGTTACAGAAACTACAGTTTGAAATACCAGATATTGCCTGCGGCTGCAGAGAACTGGCTGCACAGAAAATGCAAGTGGAGCTCGCTCTGTTAAATATTCCATCATTCGGTTAAATACTCCACTGCTCACTTTTTCAGCATGTGAGAATCAAGAAATATAACACCTTTTTCTGAGTAACTTATGAGGGTAAATAATATATTTCATGGAAAGAAGGCTGTTTAGTAGCAGATGTCCTCGTAACCATAGATTTGTTATGAATTACCATAAGCAATGTTGGTGTACCATGGTATGTATAGATCTCAGGTTAATATAGTCTAATTTATTAATTGCAAGTATTCTGAAGATTACTTCATATCTAAATTCTTACCAGATGTAAAGTCACTCAGGCATAGATACTCTCAAGTATCTTGGTGCTTTAGTAGTTTTCAAAAACATGGATGGAAGGTACAAAAATGGTAGAAGAGCCTCAACTCTCTTCTCTGTGTCAAACAAGACTCTCCATTATTCAAGAAGCATTTAATCTTAAAAATCAAACAGCAAACTATTCATAAAATCAGTTTAAACTCTAACATGTCCCAAATTGTTAGAGATTTTTAAACTACCAGGAAAATGTAGTAACCAGCTCATTCAGCCACACAGTCCAGAACTGCGTGTAGGGATGCCATTCTGGAGCACTCGGCAACCTCTTGCTCCGACTGCGCTGTCTGAAGTGTGTCCCAGTCACCTGGTGCAGCCTTGCCAGGCTTGGAGGCACTTGTTGGTCTTTCTCCTTCTCAGAGGGCAGGCTCCCCGCCCCACACCAAGGTGCAGTATTTTATCGAGGTATTTATGGACATTGTGGGCTGAGGAAAACAACAGCTTCTCTCTTCCTTAAAGGCAGCTCCTGCTGCCTTTATACAGCCCTCTCTATTGCCCCTAACAAGAAGTAAAGCCTAGGAAAACCCAATCTAGCTCGAAACCAGTTGCTCAGCAATATCTAGACAGTGCAGCAGATCCCCACTGCAGAATGCCTTCCCTTGCTGGCCCTCCTCATCTTCCTTTTCACTGTTGGAAAATCCCACAGCAATGAAAAGGAAGAGCTTTGTTTGTAAAGATCCATGTCCGTGCTTGATGAACTCCCCTGGTAAAAATGATCACACTTTGTTTTTTTAATTTAATTTTAATCATGTTACTGATTTACCTTTTCATTTCTAAATGCAAAAAAATCCCAGTATCAGGTGAAATAATTTAATAGCTTGGCGAAAGAGAAAAAGAAATACTGAATTTTCACGCTTCCATTAAAAAAAAAAAAACTTTTTGCAGTTGAGGCTTTTATAACTCAAACACATTACTATGCATTACTATCTACAGTTTTAAGGCATTGTCTAGAATACTTTTTTATTTGACATATATAGATATTTAAACAAAATGTAACAAGGTTCTGGTGAAAATAGAAATATCCACCATTCCTATTGGAGTAGAATATTTATCAACCTGTCAAAAGTCTTGTATTCATAAACATTTGGAGAGGCAAACTTAAAAACTGAAGCACTGATCTTCAAACCCAGAAAATAGAAACATGTCAAACAACAAAGAAAGTTCCAAAGTCATACTGGGATTCTTGAACAGAAAAGGAAAATCCACCATATTTTCAAATCTACATTTAGGAACTTGATATCTTTTCTGGCTGGAGGTCATCTTTTCTGGACAGGTCTATCTGAAAAATCATGACATCCAATCAAGTAGCTATGTTTATAACTTAAGGACATGAAAAGAAAAAAAACAACCCATTTTCGATTTTAAATCCATATGAAAACCAGAGGTCTATATTATCTATACGGTAACCAACTCATAGATTCTTCCTTACAAAAGCTGCAAAAAAACCTCAACCCAGATAATGACAGTTTAGCACTAAGACTTGTAACATATGGGTTTGTAAATTAAAGTATAAAATGCTCTTGAAATTTTACCTTGTAGATCAAAGTTATTGTAGGAATCACAAGTGCATGGATATGTGATGCAAAATGTCTCATTTTTAAAGCCATTCAAAATGTGGCAACGCTTTTTCTCTCCACAGACTGCTGGCATTCAGTTTCATTAAGAATGAAACATTATGACAAATATAAACACTTGCAAACAGATTTTCTTCTGGGGGAAACTAGGACAGTCCATAAAGGGGTCTTTAATCTCCTGAGAGTGTGAAAACGCCTCCTATGAGGTTAGTGAGGAAAAAAATCTGTGCCCTGAAGAGGGAATTTGCTGCCTTGGTAAATAACTCTGACACAAAGATGATCTGCTATAAATTCAGTTTCAGGAACGGGAAAGTCTAGGTATCTTCATAAATAGGGAAACAATGTACTCATTTGTATTACCTGCATGTTCCCTGCAGCACAGCTCCTTTGTTTTAAATGTTTCAATTGCATTTGTGCTAGAGCAGTAAAATAGCAGTAAAAGATAGCTGAAATAGTACTGCATATTCCTGCAGAAATAAGGCAGCTTTGTTACCAGGCTGCCATTAGAAACTGTGGCAAGTCTTGGCTATTTGATAAAAGCCCCAACTGAACCAGGCAGGAGGTTATGACATAAACCAGGGGCTGCAACGCAGTGTTGCTACCATCTGCTAGCAGTTAAGGAAACGGTGTCCTGGAGTGCAACATTATGCTGGTCTGGACAGCATCTAAAAGGCAGAAAGTGTTACATCATCCAAGCTAGATACTTAAATATTGATCATGGCAAGTTAACTCTCTGACGTTAGAACAAATCTCTCATTCAATTTAAAGGACAACTGTGTTCTTGATTGCTTCCTCAGCAGTATATATATCCAGCAGCAAAGGAAGCTGTGCTTTTGTAAGGGGGAGAGGGCAGACCCCACGACTGCTTGTATCTGGATGCAATGGGGCTGTTGTTTATGGTCATTCCCTGGGGTTCATTCAGCACTGCAGTGAGAATTACAGTGTGCTGGTTTGCCATCAGCTGCAAATTGCTGTAATGGGGAGAACATAACAAACTAGGAACATCTGACTTCCCTTCACCTACTTTTGAAGCTTGCTAAACTTGCAGGTTAGCACGGCTGAGAAGAGAGGAACACTGGTACAGGAAAACCCAAAGAACAGGAAAAAAAAGGAGAATGAGGAGAAGATTATTTGCCCTTTTGTCCTCTTCAGAAGAGGAAAGGACACGCAGGAGGAAACAGAGGGCTGAACTCTGCTGCTGGGCATTGAGTTCAACGTGCAGGGAGGGAGAAGAGGAAAAGCAGGAAGCAAAAAATGCAATTCTATCTATTTTAATAATTCCTCTGCTATTGCAAAGTTCTGCAATGAAATACTCCACCAGGATTTTCCTAAAACTGAGGTAAGGGCCTCCCATGCATCAAAAATGGCCAATAACACTGTTTCAGAATAAATGTTTAGCAAAACCCAACTGAAAAAGACATACAAAGAAACTTTTATCAAAGTAGTCTGCAGGATCACATTATGGAAATTGGAGAAAATGGTGTCATTTTTCAGCATAGTGCCTTGAATCTTTCGATGCTTACTTGATTCTGTTTCAGTGTGGACACCAGTTTCTGTAAAGTGATGTTTTCTTCTTCAAGCTCAGTGTAGTCCTGTAGCAATCTCGCCTCTCGAAACTTGTACTCTCGAATTTCGTCTTTCATTCGTATCCTCTGTAGTTCCACCATTTCGTTATTCTGAAGAGGGAAAACGCAAGTACGTTACCATTCATGCATGGCCACTTTAATGATGAACAATGCCTTTAGAAAAGGCTGAACAAAAAATTAATCCTCAAATAGAAATGATTTAACAGTGCAAATCAAAACAGCATCACCTTTTAATCTGATGCCAAGTGATAATTTCAGGTGTGTGCTGGCAGTGCAGAAATTAAAACATCTGATAAGGAAGCTTGATTAAAACGGTTTCAAGATTAGATGCTTATTGAAACAGAAAACCTGGCAAGGCTTTATCATCTCATTAGTTTTATTGCTCTATGATACAGATGGATGTAAATAAAATTATCAACTGTTTTCCACTGAAGGATGCTTTCTACATCCATACAGAAAAGCAATGAGTAATGGCATCTGTTCTAGAACTGTTACCGAGCAAGGTGCACTCACATGTTTGTATCTGCAGGCATTAGAGAGGCACACAGGTAGGTGGAGGAGGGGACCCGCCAGGCAGACGGCTGTAAAGTGCTCATCAAAAACCTGACAAATGCATTGCTGTGCTGAGCAGGATTACACCCTGCAAGTCTGAGAACACACAAGGTCACCGCTTTTATTTTCCCATTAGCATATACAGTTCCCAGACAGCTTATGAGAGAGGTCATGAGGGATCAGTTTCACGAAAAATTGCTTCCATCAGATTCCAGCTCTGACTGAGTTTGACATCAAGGGTCAGGTTATTCTGGAAAGACTCCCCCCGATGACATAGCCCCGATGTAAAATACACTACAGGAAGATGGAGTTGACACACAGCTGGAAGAGAACAGTGACCGACATGGTCGGTAGGAGCAACCTCCCCCTCTACTTTGAAGAGAAGCCTAGATTTTCATGATTAATAGGAATAGGCGTAATCAGTCACATCTTCTCCTTGTGTGCAGGAGGAACCTGAGCATTGCTGCACCAGCTGGCAGAGGGAAGCACTACTGTGACCTTAACGATGGGGCAGAGCGCCCTCGCTGCTGGGGTGTCAGAAGGGGTACACCCGGGGAGCAGTAATGGGTTTCTGTAAAAGATTCCAGTGTGGAGGGAGGGCAACCACTGACAGCTACATGAAAAAAGTCAAATGTTTAAGAAATCATTACGGTAGAAATTGTAGTCAGGGAGCTTTAAATAGATCAATCTGTACAACTCACCCTCTGGTACGTAAAGGATAAAAACCCATGTTCTGAATTGAGGGTAAACAGAACTTTGCTTAGCCCCTAGGCTAAGTAAACAATTATAAATCCCTGGAAAATAACATTGCAAAACATGAAAAAAAAAAAAAAGTTGATGCAAGAGTTACAGAAGCACTTTTTAAAATGAAGCCTTTTTGTGAAAGAAAAATAAAACCCATCACCTTCCCCCTCCTGGCAGCTAATTAAGAAGAAATAAAGACCCTACGTGATTTCTTAACTGAAGGCACGCCTTTGGTTTAAAAGATCCCCAGTGGCAGAAGAGTCACAGAGCACTAGATAAAAGTAACTCTCTGCAAATATTCCTACATCCATCACTGCCTAATAAACCTCTGAGTGAACTGTAAGAATGGCACAGCAGATGATTTCAGGAGGTGAAGGCATTTGACGCATCAGGGCTGCCTTTATATGTTTTGTTTCTGTCAGCACATTCTCAGCTGTGGCGGTTATTGACACTTGCTAGGTGTGGGTATACGTGTGAGTCTGAGGCAGGATGTGGACAACACCAAATGCACAACTCTGCTGTGTCAAGTATAATTAAGCTACTCGGCAACTCTCCCGGTGTCTGGAGGATGATGAGGCCAGGGAATGAATAGCAACCGGCACACAGTCACACTGCTGGTTGAAAGGAAGGCCTCTGAAAACGGAGAAAGAAAAAAGGTGGCCAGAGATGCAGAGTCTGAGCAAAGAATTTTTACTGAATCCTGATATATTATTTCCCTGAAAGACTACAAAGCATGCTACTTTGAAAAAGCCTCTCATGTTAACTCTGTAAGGTCAGAGTACTCTGTCTTTCCTATTACTGCAAACAGGAAAAGAAAACGCGAGCTATCATCTTGCTGGAGTGCACCATCATTTCTTTAAGAAGACAGAAGCCACATTCCTTTGCCACTTGTAACTGCTCTTTCTCCTACATAATCTCGGAGGTATAAACAGGAGCATTTATAGCACTTCTCCTCCTCCTCTTACACACGCAGAAACTCCTCTGCAGAGCACCCTCTACTCCTTATTACTCATGGCATTTGGTCAAGGAAGAAGCGGTATGGAAAGGGAAGACTCGCCAGTCAGAGCGTCCCACCAGCCGTGCCCACAGCAGCACTGCCTGCTGCACTTCCCGTGACCAGGGCCCAGGCCTCCACTGGAAGCCATCCTACTGCTCTGCCACAGGGGCAAAACAAAGTCAGCGCATTAGAGAATATGGTAACACCTTTTCAAAGTGACATAATATGTGCGTTTTGTCACTGCAGACACCCTGGCATTTTTCTCCATGGTTCTATAGATCCCTCCTCTTATTTACGAACATCTGCATGATGCTGGCAAACATCCAGCTGCAAAGCGCTGTAGTACTTTCACTGCTTCCTATAAAAGGGGATGCTGCCACGTTACAAGGCAAAAGCCTGGTGTTATTGAGGTTTACAAGTGAGTAGCCACAGGACATGCTGGAGGGCTGTTCTGTTTCCTTCGTATGAGATCCTGATGCATTTTGTGGAAGTGAACTAGCCTTTAACCTATTTTAAAAAATTCATTCTGAGTTTATTCTTTGTTACTGTCAATAAGCAGGATATATTTGTTTCCACCAAATGCTCTAATTAAATACAGTATCTTCTCACAACTCTCTATTGTTTCTTTGAACCATTTTAAATACCTATTTCTTAAGCAGATAATACGCAGTTATAAAGGATAGAACTTGCTGTATGGATACAGTACCAGTAAGATGCAAACTATTTATTTGGCCATTGCATCAGTCCTCTTCTGAGGTGACTTGGACTTGTATGAAAACAGTATGAGAGGATTTAAAACACAAGGCAAAAGGAGTCTGTCAGCAGGGAAGTTATCTACATGAGCCGCTAGAGGACAATGTAACCCAAATTATTAGTAAAATAATTTGTAATTAAACTTTACTGGTAATCAAGCACTGAACATGAAACTTGCAGGATAGAGCAGTTGAGCTAGATGCTTTTACTAGGGCACTGCCTCAGGACTTTATACATTTCCAGAGAGGATTCCCCTATGAACTACGGGATCTGTAAAAACAAAATTAATCCAAGAGGTGGAGCTAATGATACACGAGCAATGTTTTAAAGGCTGTAAATTAATTTCAATCCCAGTCACCAGCTGAACATGGTGCAAAGGTTTTAATGTATCGGTGCCAAAGAAGAAGGAAAAGACCTTTCTGTGAAACTATAGAAAACAACAGAGTCCTTGTCAGCATTGCATCTAATTATATGAAAGCACTCACTAATTGTGGAAGACGTCAGTCACATAGCATGTCTAATGAACTTACACATAATGGAACAGACCATGAGAAATGAAAAACAGAAGGCTCAGTTGAGATAAAGTCTGTTCAGGTCACCTATCCACTAGTACTCAGATATATTTTTAGACTTGCCATATATGAAAAGTGAAAGACATCTCTAGGTTTTACAGCGGCAAGAACCGTATCTGTACAGTGCAACCATCACTTCAATTCTTGTAGGTCTCTGAGCATCAGTGGACTATAAATATTAAATAACTTTTGTACTTCTTACCAAAATTAAATGCAGTATGTATGAATATATTATTCAATTTTGATTTAGTGTAGACTTTTAAATTGCTGTATTCCATATGCTACCTACAGAGCACGTTGTATTAATTGTGTGTGTAAATACATTGTAATACACAGTGTAATATCAAATAATTGCAAGTGAGAAGCTACTTTAAAATGAAAGAATGGAAATGTCTAATGTTGAAAACGATGAGAAAGAACTATGAAAAAATATATGACTCCCTCAGGGTCATTTTTATGTCAGAACACGCCCAGTGTTGCCCAAGGAAGCCACTTTTGTCCTATCAATATACCTAAGGAAAGCAAACTGGCAAAGGGACAGTTATCTGAAGTTGGGTATTCTCATCTCCAAGGTGAGAAGTAAGCTCTGGTGGCTCTTGATTTCCCAAGCTGTGGACCCTTCTTGGAAACTGGTGGTGTTTTGAAGCCACCTTCTTACAGTGAATGCAGCTCCATTAACTATTTTGGTTCTCCCCTATCTTGGAGTTTTGTCCCAGACGAAAATGGGGAATGGCTATTTGGGCTTTTTCCCTACATTTTTTTCATACAAATTTTCATGAAAAGATTTCAGGTCCTTACTGCAGTAAAACATACTATTTTTCACATTGAAAAACAGCCTTATAATCAGAAACTAATTACCTGCTCCAAACTACCCTGACTAAATCACTACTTATCTGTTGGAATATGAAAGCTATACCATGATGCTACACATAACTTTCTAATTTTCATAATTCATGAGTAAGAGAACAATGGAAAATGTATGTACTTCCGATTTAATGGCATTGTATTATAGCTGATGCAGTATAAAATCCCATTCGATCTGATGACAGTTTTATTACTCTAGCAGTAAATTGAATGTAATAGAAAGTTTATGCTCAGACTAATATCCATGATCTCATGTGTTTGTTGACAAGTCTTCCTGTAAATTTGTATGTCATGTTTACTTTACTCTGCAGAGGAAATTCAAAGGTGTGACCAATATGAAGATCAATAATAGGCATATCACAGAAAATAGTTTAACTGGGGTTCAAATTTAATTAGAAACACACTAACTTCACATGAGGAAGCACTACCAGCACAGCTTTGGCCAAAACCAGATTTGGGACTTCCTTCAGGATCATTCCATCACAACATTAACCCCATTTATAAATTATTTTGGCTTCTTTTTAAATATATTGCCTGTATCTTCTTGGCAACTTGCAAGTATAAATAAATTCATGAGAAATTAACGAGGAAAAAATAACCAAACCCTAAAGTATCTTTGATTCATTACTTTTAAAATATACAGATATACCCTTAGAAACTTCAAAGCCCAATTATATCTCCTCTTTAGAAGCCTCTAATGTGAGTTATGGGTACATTTTCTGTTTTCCGTAAACAATGGAAAATCTAATTCTGCATCATACTGAGAGAATTCTTCTCACCAACATGATGTAGCAGCACGCTAGCCCACCACTGGCAAGCCACCCCTCCTCCTTTCTACTGATGGAAGAATCCAGAGAGGAAAATAGTACAAGGTAAAGACCCAGAAAGAGACTTGCCATGCCAGGAAGAAGGCAGCCAGGGAGCACTGGCTGGTCTGCAAAGATACCCAGCTTGCCCCAGCAAGTGCTGATTTTTCATTCTGAAGGGATAGAGAGGAAGAAGGTGAGACAAGAGAGGATGAAAGGGGAAATAGAAGAGCGAGGACCATTTTCTTTTATTTACCATCAACTATTTTAAGTCCCCAGAGAAGGTCCTCTAGACTAGTCTTAAATTTTCCCTCTCTCATATACAGGAATACTCACCTTGAACTGAAAGAATGAAATTTTCCGTGTTTCCAGATATATTAAAAACCATAATGGGATTTTGTGGATGACCTACTGTGACCTGGTCTGACCTTTTTGCAGAATTTGCAGCCCAGTCCTCCTGATTCATGGATGTAGATGTCTAGCTAAGCGGGGACAGAGCAACTCTTGCAGAACCATCTTTGCTTCCCTTTCAATATACAGATATCTCTATATCCCAAAATAAATTACTTCAAAGATTCTTTTTCCTCATTGTTAAAAGTCTGCATCCTCCTTTTTAATTTGAATTTATCTGATCTCATCCTTCCAAAAGTTTCATTCAGGTGGCATTATTACAGTTCATGATATTGTATCTGATCTAACCAGCTGTATTGGCATACCACTTTAAGAGCACGAATACAGCTCCTGTTGTCCAAAACGAGAAACTACTAACTTTTGAAATTATGTACAATTCTGGCATTCCTTAGCTTTTGATGTATCATTCATTGTCTCAAAACAAGAAAAACAAGCAGATGTGCTACTGTGCACAAGATATTTTTGAAAATACATCTGTAGAATAACATAAGTACCTATAATCTTTCCCTTCCATGGATTTACTTACAGAATGACAGCACTATCAAAGACAAGGAAGAAAAAAGCCATATATTTGTTAGCTATAGCACACTGAATAGAAGCCAGATCAAGATAATGTACGTTTCAAGTTCCTTCAGCAGCAACAGCTCTTAAATAAAGCATTTACAATACATCTAATAATTTAATTATCTGAAACACTCAACACATTTAATTGGAATTGCTAAATCTAAAGAATTAAGGTGAATTTCTATCAGGGCAATTAAATGGCCCATTTATGTAGTTACCACAGTTTGAAACCCATAATATTTAATGTTGTAAATCCTGCTGCATAGAAATCCCTATAAAATATCTATTTTATTGACTTTCATATATAAGTATATATAAAAATATAGAACTAAGGAATGTTCTGGCTGTTTAGGTATTTAATTTTCCTGCTGAGTATCATGGTCACATAATATAATGATGACTTCTTTATAAACTGATATAAACTACAAATCTCTAATCATACATATTTATCTGAAAAATAATGGTTTGATTTGACTGCATTTGTAGCAATTAATGCATTAGTACTAATGCATTAATTATATATCAATTATATATGATGTATTAGTTAAAATTAATATTAGCACCCTGTAACTAACACTGCTGTAATACTCCTAACTAATTTCTTCAAAGGAAGAGAAACTTTACTGAACTAAACTGTATTGAAACAGCGTGAGAGGAAATTCAGACTCCGGGGTTATAGCACAGTTCAGTTAATATGATCCTTCTGGATATCTGCAGAATGACATCATACATTAACATATGATAATTGCAAATAGCAAAATATTAATTGGCCAGAAGAAGTTTTGCCATGAGAAAGACATTGTGGAGGTCATTTTGTTTAAACTTAAAACTCTGCTACTCGTCTGTCTCCTGCAGCTCTAGTGGCATTAAACATTTCTGAGAAGTGGGAGAGTTTATTTCTAAATACCACACTGACTGGGTAAAAGAAAGATGATGACGTATCTGTGCCTTGATGACGTATCTGTGCCTTGGAGCAGGCTGATAACAACAACTTGCAGAAGCAGCACTCTCCACAAAAAGTCTTCCCGCAGTCCATTCAGGCCTATACTGGCCTTCAGATGTCTCCTGGTACTAATGGTCAAAACCATGTCTACCCAGGGGCCAGCCACAGCCTAAAGGCCAATCCCACTCCCGCCTATAGAATCATAGAATCATTTTGGTTGGA